>JAUUDW010009933.1:5206-17240 GCA_032361385.1 Panulirus guttatus | reverse complement strand
GCTTTTATGTGCACATAGTGAATGCAATATGGTCTTGCTTGACATGGTAATGAAAATCTGTTTGAATGTAAGCTTGAGTAGATTTTATGCGTAATGAAGGACCATAGCTACAGCAGATAAGCTTATTAAATCATCTCTTCATAACGTGTATTGATAGTAATTACTATAAACCCTGTATTATAGTGTATAATGAAATTGTTCCTTTGTCTTTGTGCCTCATGATTTATAGGTAACTAGTCACATTGTTGGATCAGCTGTTACATCACTCGTTGATGATCAAGTGATCATCTCACCCGTAGTGAGTGAAGTTATGCATTTAGCTCTGGGTTAAGTGCACTTGAGCTCTCGGCTCTTCCCAATGATAGTGATGCATGGATGTTGTCTGTAACTGAATAGGAAAAAGTCTGTGACTTTTGCCAGTGTAGTGACCTGCCTTTTTTCATTCATATCACAAGCAGTTTTGGTCTCCAGTAAACTCTTAGTACTGAAAACCAGCTGACTTGTTCCACCCATAATAACTTACTCCCTTGGAGACACAGGCATGTTAATTCTGAAATGGTCTTCCTTGATCACACGTTTTTCAGTTTCCTAATATCCGCTTTTGTTTCACTAGTACTTTCTGTGATGATGATACTTTTCATGATTTTTTCCCAAATCATCATGCTTTTGTATTAACTTTAATTCCTATTTTGCTTATTACCATAAATGTCTCATCTCTTACCCCTCAGTCCTTTTCCTCATCTCTTTCTTCTGGCTTGTAAACTAAATATTGGATATTCTGCAGTTACAGAACTGTATTTCACTAACTTAGTAGTGTTGAGTTGCATCAGTCTTGTGGAAGTTTCATTAATGTTGAACTGGACTTAAAGTTCAGAAAGGATATTTATGTGAGTTGAATGGTTAAAGGGAGGAAATGTGTGTAAGCGGTTTTATGGCTGATCATTAGGATGGTGTTTAGGAACTTGCTGCCTGAAGTAGACTGCCTGGGCAGCATGGTTCTGTAATGGCAAATGCCTTACACTGTTAAATGATTACCAAAGTTATCTAATTACACAATTTTTTACATTGTAGAGGTTATGGGGAAAACTCGGCAGAATATGAAGGATACCCTGCCAAACTTGAAAACAGCCCACTTGATTACCCTTGCACCAAGGAAGATGAAGCTACATCATCCGAGGGAGAAGATGTAGACTATCCCCAAAATGACAGTCCAGCAGGAAGTGACCCTGGTTTAGGCACTGAGGAAACCGTGAAGTGTGAGATTTTACGTGCCCTTTTAGGAGATGACGCTGAGACTGATACCCGTTGTATCTTTTATGATGATATTGATACTGAGGGAAGCTACACTTCCACCTCTATAGATACTGATACTGAGGGAAGCTACACTTCCACCTCTACAGATACTGATACTGATCTTATTTTTTATAGTGATGATGATATTGGTACTGAGGGAAGCTACACTTCCACCTCTACAGATACTGATACTGATAATATCTTTTATAGGGATGATTATATTGATACTGAGGGAAGCAACTCTCCCACTTCTGCAGATTCTGAGGAAGATAATGATGGCAGAATTGAGGATAGCGAGGGAAGTGACACTTCCACCTACACTGAGATTGTGAATGCAATGCTTGCTCGCAGTGGTTTGAGTTATAATGTAGAGGAAGCTACTGACACTGATACAACTGAAGCTACTGACACTGATACAGACGAAGCTACTGACACCGACACAGATGAAACTACTGACACTGATACAGATGAAACTACTGACACTGATACAGAGGAGACAGACTCTAGTTCAGAATCCAGCACTGATACAGAGAATATTAAGAGTGGTGGCAGTTCAAATATTACCGAGAGTGGGAAACATACCACTTATAATGCAACTAGTGTTGACAGTGTAGAAAACACTTCAAGACTACCGTTCTTGTAATAGTGCTGTAAGTCTGATGACACAGAATGTGATATTGATACTGGTTAGAATATTTCATAACGAAGGAGAGACTTACAGCTCAGCTGTAACTTTAAGATTATGTTGCACCTTCATTTCACCATACAAATATGATTTCTTATCTTAAGGATATACATTTATTCTTGGTTATAGGATGACCATTTTTATCGTGTTTTTGCTGGAAAAGATTTATTTGAAGCATACTGTAGGCACATTTTATCAACGGAACCTACTACTTTCCATGTTTGCTATAATTTTGAGTTTTACCGACTTTTCCTCAAACTAAATATTGTAATACTTTTATTTGGTCACTGTTTCCACTTAGTAAATGTGAATTCATTAATGGGTTCATCGGAATAATGTTCCAGAGAATCTGTTTCATGAACTACAACGAAGGAAGTAAAAGGAAAAGCTATAATTGCTGTACGCTGAAGAATGTAAAGGTACATTTTGTGATAGTATTTTTTCCCTCTAAGTGTACTCAACAGAATGTTATTTTTTTTATTTTACTCAAATGAAATGTTCATTTTTGTATGTGGATTATTTCTTAATAAAAATTCATGCTTGTATACGATGTGTTTAAGGAAGCCATTGTGCGTCTACATAGTCAAGGAAATTTCTGGGATATTTACAACTGGGTTCAGAGAAACTACTACTTTGTTTGCACTCGTAAGTAAATTATATTTAATCCTGAGTAGCTTTTGACAGGAGAGAGACTAGCGGATAATTCGTGTCAGAAGTGAAGGGGGTGAGGAAGACTGAAAGGTGGAGTTAAAAAGAGGCTTTGAGTTGATGTGGCCTGAGTATTCAGGGGTAGTTAGAGGAATGAATAGGGTATAAGAAAATTGAGCTTTTGTGTTATATTGGGACCAATGAGTTGAACTGGGACATACAGCAGTAGGCAAGTCAGATAACAGTACATGGGGTTTGAGGGAAAGGGATTTAATGTAAAAGTAGAGGATGTGAAGAAGTGAGGCTGTCCGGCTGTCCATAATGTTACCTCGTTTGTGAAAACTGAGAAGATAAAGATTAGAGTAGTGACGGAAACTGATCACTTTTTATCTTTTAATCATGAAATTTGTGAAAGATTAGGTAATGACATACTCGTACATGGAATTACTGAATGGAAGATGAAATGGCTATGTGGGTAGTGCCCACCCACTGGATGAGAATCCTTCGGCTGGTCAGGGGTTTTAAGTGGTCGAGTTTAACGTCGCCATGATACCCTTGCTGGCAATCTATATCTCTGATGCCTGTTCCAGTTGGAACTCTCTCAAGGGGTTGGCCACAGCAATAGCCTCCATAAGTAGTAAACTCCAGTGCTGCTTCTTAGCCTTTAGTGCCTCCTCATCCTTAACAAGCCACTGACAGAGGGCAAGTCTAGTTTGCAGTGTTTGCAGAGGCTCCTGTCTAATGTTCATGCTGAATACTTCTACCTAATGCTCCTACTTACTACCTTCACCTAAATCTTTCTTTCTACCTTTTTCTTTGAGAGAGGAAGCAGGGTTCAAGGAAAAAAGGAGATGTTTGGATGAAGTGTATGTTCCTGGACTGCCAAAAGGCTTGTAATGAAATTAGACATCCAAGCGGGGGTTATGGGAAGGCTGTTCAACTAGACTGACAGCTGCTTGACTGGAAGGAAACAGAGAGAACACATGCTAAGGTAACCATGAGCTAGGCGACGAGGATGGCAAATGGGTTACTATGGATCTCAGTGTTGAGCGCCACTACTATCTATGATTTACTGGAATTCACACTTGAATACGTTTGGTGATGATGGTAAGATAATGAAGGAAGTGGAGAGCATCTGGGACTGCGAAATGCAGCGGAGGGACCTAGGCAATATGCATCATTGTGTGGACTATTGCCTTTCTTTAACTTCATCCTGGATAATGTACTCACGAAAGGGCTTCGTAGTTATCATAGAGAACGTCACCAAAGCAGCAATTGAGAGAAAGGTACTGTATTTTGGTTAGAATCATGAGCTGTGCGATGTTAGAAGGATAACACGATGTATATTTACTCTAAGCTAAAATATTCTAGACCAGTCGAACCTCCTCACTTAAAGGAACCACAAGAGTTGCTAGAAATGGCGACCAAAGGAATGCAACAAGAAGAATGGTACCAGCAGTGACTGGAACGAATTATAAAGGAGCAAATCCCTGAAATTAGTCACGCTGGAGGAAAGAAGAGCAAGAGGAGCCATGATAACTCTAAATTTCCAAGAGCATATGCGCCAGGGTTTGGGTCTGGTTATATAGCTGCTTCAGAGTCTAAGTGTTAATTCTTGGACATAGGTCATACTGCAGTCACAATTCATCATTAATATAATATTGTTTTTTCTTTCAGTTTCATTGGTGGGTTAATCAAAAAGGCTGCTATTAAGTCGTTACTGAATTTAATTAACAATTAACAAATACAGTTTTGGATCAACAAATATAATTCATCATTCTCTTACATATACATTAAATAAAAAGATTTATAGTCATTCAATAAAATACAAACAAGTTTCAATTAAGATTACCGATAATAAAATTATTTTGCATAAACTTATCATTAGTACAATTATTATTATTATTTCATCAAAATATTATTATCATTATAACTATTAACGAATCATCATTATCATTAAACTTATTATTATTTCATCAATATATTATTATCATCATTATTACTACTGCAGAATTATTATTATCATTATCATTATTAATATATAATCACTGTTACCATTATAATCAATATATCATTATCGTATAATTATAATTACCATTATCATCAATATATTATCATTAACTGAAAACCAGCAAGATATCACATAATTGTAGGTTACTCTATAAAATAAAGGTTCGTTTTCGATTGTTTAATATCATAGTGCTTAAGTAGATGCCAAGCATTGGCCATTAAAAAAAAAGTTCTGGGAGTTTAATTCGACCCAGGACGTTGATGCTCTTCCTTCGTCGGCCATTGCAGGATCTCGGCTCAGAAGCCCTTTATGCGGTCACCTGTAGGATGCTCTGTGCAGGAAGTCATCCTGGTATTCTTGCGGTGGATGGAAGTGAGCACATCGAAAAATTGCCAGGTACTTTCTTCAAAAGGTGTCAGTCGCTGCTGGCACCACAGGCGTTTGGTTTTCAGTGACTTCTGTTTCATTTGACTCCATATCAGCGTCACTAAGTTAACAGTGAGACATGCCTTATCACCATTTCGCTCGAAGGGCACTGTGCTGTCTACTGCAGAGGAGCTGTCCTAAGTTTTGCCCGAAATGCACTGCCCCCTTTCACTGTAAGTAATTGTAAGTGATTCAACACTATGTATTTTCTCCCACGGGTTCTCGTTATAAGCATACTATGTCTTAAGTTCACTAAACAAATGCGGTGAGGATAAGATACAAAATGAGGAACATGCCATTGTCTTCAAAAAGATAATAGGAATACCTCCTCTTCTCTCTCGTGGGGCAGGGGCCGAGTTGTCTAGATGGAATGTCCTCTTGAAGTGAGGGGGCTGGATCCAGGGGCCCAGTGGCTCTGTGGGTTGATTGTGCTCCCAGATGCCTTTGACAGGTCTTCTAGAATTACCAAGATACTCTATGAAGCTTTATGAGCAAAATAATTAAGTGTAGAGCTCGTCTCCCCTGGCCATCTCCATGGCCGAGGGAAGCCTCTCGATTTAACGCCGCTTTTTCCTGCGAATTCTCCTTCCTGAAGGGTCAGTTCCAGGTGACTGGGAGCCTTCCTTGGATGGTGGCGAACCCTCGCGAGGGTAACACGAGTGGATGTGAGGGGTGGGACGAGTTTCGTGAGGGGAGAGGCGGATTTCATGAGTAGAGACATGGGTTTCGTTAGGGGGACGAAGGTCTTGTAGTGGACAGAGTGCGTCCGCAGCATCTGTCGTCTGAATGTCTCTGTCTTGCAGACTAACATCAGAGTCTGGGACTTCAGATCTTCTTGTCTTAGAGGCGGGAGTACTCATTCTAACCCCAGCCATTGGCATAGAACCCGGCTGCTCTGTTTCTAGAGTCCTGCGTGCTGGAGACCGTGAAGGCTTCGGAGAGGAAGAGGGCATTTTAGGGACATCCGAAGAGGTCGAGTGGATATGAAAGACGGAGGATTTGTGGGATTCTTGCTGGCTTTGGAGCACCGAGTCTGGAAGACTTGACCTGACCATTTTGAGAAGCTGTGCATCAGAGATCTGGGTGGGTGTTAGTGGTAAAGAAGATACCTTAGTTTCAAGGGATTCTGTCTTTGGCGTTGGTGAAGCAACAGTGCGCATGGGTGAGGTGATTTTGCGTGAGGGTGACGTGAGCTTGTGTGGACTCGACATTAACTTGGTCGTGGAAGTGGCTATCTTCGGCGAAGGTGAAATGAGCTTCGGTGCAGGAGAGGTCGCTTTGGACACAGACGTCTTGGGTATTGCCTTAGGTGTAGATGAAACTATCTTGGAGGTTGGGGACGTTACTTTCGGTGTAGGGGACGCCACTTTCAGCGTAGGGGAACCGGTTTTCGGTGCAGGTAAGGATATCTTTGAAGGAGTTGATTCCAGCTTTCCAGAAGATCCTCTTTTGAGGGACTCTGTGGATTTTACCTTCGTCATGACAGAAGTGACTACGGCTAAGGCCTCTGGAGGTTTTAGTTTCTGAGTCCCACTCGGCTTTATAGTCTTAAGGTCTTCTGGTTGCAGTTTGAAGTCTTCTTGTGCAACAGATTCTTCTAACAGTGGCTGAGGAGGGACCTGTGGTTCGAGGTCTTCGACCAGTGGTTCCAGGTCCTTCGCTGGTGGTTCCTGGACTTCCACTGTTGGTTCTTGAACCTCTGCTAGTGGTTTAAGGTCTCCTGCTGGTGGTCCTTGGTCTACTTGTGGTTCCTGGATTTCTGCTGGTGGTTCCAGGTCTTTTTCTGTTGGTGTCTGGACTTCTGCGGGTGGTTCCTGGATTTCAGGTGGTGGTTCAAGGACTTCAGCAGATGGGTCCTGGACTTCTGTTAGTGGCTCATGGACTTTTGCCGGTGGTACCAGGTCTCCTGCCTGTGACTCCAGGTCCTTTGTTGGTGGTACCAGGTCTCCTGCCTGTGACTCCAGATCCTTTGTTGGTGGTACCAGGTCTCCTGCCTGTGACTCCAGGTCCTTTGTTGGTGGTACCAGGTCTCCTGCCTGTGACTCCAGGTCCTTTGTTGGTGGTACCAGATCTCCTGCCTGTGACTCCAGGTCCTTTGTTGGTGGTACCAGGTCTTCTGCCTTTGACTCCAGGTCCTCTGTTGGTGGTTCCTGGTCTTTTGCTGGTGGTTCCAGGTCATCTGATGGTGGCGTAAGCTCTTCCGCTGGTGGCTTTAGGTCCTCCACAATCGGGGCAAGATCCGCCGATGGTCTGAGGCCTGATGGTAGTTGAGAGTCTTCAACTACCGGTGATGGTTCAAAGTCGTCTGGTAGCTTCGACTCTTCCGTCGGGGACCTGGAGACTTCAGCTGGTTTGTGGGTATATTCCACTTTCAACTTATAATATGTAACTGGAGATTTGGAAGCATCCTTTGGTGGTGACCCCGCGTCTTCCGTCGCCGACTTCTCTGTCGGTGGCGGGGTTGAACTTGGCTTTGGCTTGAGTGAAGGTTTGACCGCCTTCGGACATTGTTCTTGCGAATCGGACGCGGGCGTTATGGGCTTCGAACAGTCGCCTGGGGATTTGACTTCCTGTGCGGGCTTGGGGCACTCCTGGGTTATCTTCTCTATTGCAGACAGAAGTGATTTTTTAACTTTGTGAGCCTTCGTTATCGTCGATACCAATGTGGCGTCCGCTGTCTCTTCAGTAACGGCCAAGGGCACGGCTTTTGCCGACGAGGGTGAAGTGGGCGAAAGAATCTTTTCAGTCTTCGATCGGGACGAAGCTTTCTGCGAAGCTGGCTTGCTGGGCGTTTCGGGTGTAACGGGGGTCTGCGGTGACGGCGATTCTAATTTGGATTCGCCTGAGGGACTCTCCGGATGGTCCTTTGACTGCTTCGAAACCGGGAGGGTCTGAGGAGTCGACCTTGTCTGTTGCGAGGGTTCTGGCTTCGGGGAGTGGACTTCCTCCGACGACTCTTGTTTTACGGGGGAACTACGTGTTTCCTTCGATTCCGGGGTCTTTGGGATTGCCCTCGCGGGTTCCTCGTAGGGCGTTGTTGGCTCTGACGTGGACGATGTGGTCTTTGGGGAAGGTGAACCCAATTTGACGGGTTTTTGCAGGGGTGAAGACGCCTTCTTGGTTGGCGAGATGGGGCTGGTTATTACCTTGGGTGACGATGAGGTGGGTTTAGAAATGCCATCGGAGGACTTGGGGGTTGTCGGAGGGGAGGTTGGCTGAGGGAGGTCAGACGGGCCCTTGGAGACCTGCGACGTAGGTGACCCTACCTTGGGAATTATAACTCGAGGTCTCGTCTTTTTCTTCTTTGGGGGGCGTGGCTTGGGGGTTTCTTCTGGGGTCTTTGGGGTCTCCTGTGTCTGGGATGGTGACTGCGAACTCTCCTCTGGTGCGGAGGATTGTGTCGATGGGGCTTCAGGCTGCTTCACTTTTAGAGCCGGTAGGGGAACTGGTTCCGAGATCTCTTCTTGAATTGCGACGGGAAGCGAAGCTGGCGGAGCTGGTTCGGAAACAAGATCCTGGGGTTGAGAAACGGGTGTTTCAGTCTTTGGAATCTCTGACTTGGCCTGCGCCTCATCCGATACCGTTAAAAGGGGCTCTGGAACACTTTCGCCCGCCGATGGCTTCTTTGGGTACGTGTATTTCTGTGGGACGGGGGAACGGGGCATGGAAATACCTTCGGGGAACTTAATCTCCAACAGGAAAGAGCCGGACTCGAGAGATACAGGCCTTGGCGGTGACAGTGGCTGCGAGACTCCTTCCGGGTACCTCAGTGTTAAGGTAGGCGAGAGGAGTGGCCTCGAGAACCCATCTCCAGGTTGGAGTGCGCTGGAAGGGGCGAGGAGCAATGTCGGTGCAGAGGTGATGTCCTCGGCCTTGGGTACGGGCGATCCTATTGCAACCTTTGGTTCTTCCGATACTGACAGGAGGGATTCGGATGCCTCCTCAGCTGCTGCTGTTGCTGGCTTCTTGGGGCATGTATACGCCTGTGGGACAGGCGAGCGGGGCATCGAAATACCCTCAGGGAACTTGATCTCCAGCAGGATAGATCCAGAGTCGATGGAAAGAGGTTTCGTTGGCGACAGCGGCTGTGAGATTCCTTCCGGGTATTTCAGCGTTAGCGTCGGGAAGGAGAGAGGCTTCGGGACCCCTTCCTCTGACTGGAGCGTAACAGAGGGTGGAACTAGTAGCGCTGGCTCGGAGGGAACATCCTGGGGCTGAGGTACTCGCGTCTCGGTCTCCGCGATCTCTGCTGGAACCTTCGCTTCGCCTCGTACCGACAGAAGGGGTTCGGAGGCTCCATCAGCTGACGGCTTCTTGGGACATGTGTACTTCTGTGGTACAGGCGACCGGGGCATCGAAATACCTTCGGGGAACTTGATTTCCAGCAAGATAGATCCAGATTCAAGTGACAGAGGTCTTGGCGGTGACAGAGGTTGCGAGACTCCTTCCGGATACCTCAGCGTTAAGGTAGGCGAGAGGATCGGCCTGGAAATCCCTTCTTGAGACTCGACAGCAATGGAGGGAGGAGTCAGCAGTGCCGGTTCAGGGGGAACATCCTGGATTTGAGAGACGGGCGTTTCAATCTTCGGGATCTCTGTCTCTGCTTTTACCTCTTCTGATACGGTTAAGAGGGGCTCTGAGACGCCTTCATCTGTCGATGGTTTCTTCGGACACGTGTATTTCTGTGGGACGGGGGAACGGGGCATGGAAATACCTTCGGGGAACTTAATCTCCAACAGGAAAGAGCCGGACTCGAGAGATACAGGCTTTGGCGGTGACAGTGGCTGCGAGACTCCTTCCGGGTACCTCAGTGTTAAAGTTGGTGAAGGGAGGGGCCTCGAGACCCCTTCTTCAGGCTGAAGCGTGAAAGAGGGCGCAACCAGCAACGCTGGTTCGGAGACAACATCCTGAGGCTTTAAGACAGGCGCTTCAGTCTTTGGAATCTCTACCTGAACCTTTGCTTCATCCGCTACAGATGGGAGGGGTTCAGGGGCTTCCTCATCAGCCGATGGTTTCTTCGGGCATGTGTACTTCTGTGGTACAGGCGAACGAGGCATTGAGATACCTTCTGGGAACTTAATCTCCAGTAGGACTGAGCTGGAATCGATGGAGAGAGGCTTTGTTGGCGAGAGCGGTTGCGAGATTCCCTCCGGGTACCTCAGCGTCAAGGTCGGCGAGAAGAGTGGCCTCGAGACCAACTCTTCGTGTTGAACCGTGACGGAGGGAGCAACCAGCAACGCTGGTTCGGCAGCAATATCCTGGCCAACAGGTACGGGCGATTCAACCTTTGGAAACTCTACTGGAACCTCTGCTTTATCCAGTACGGTTAAAAGAGGTTCGGAGGGTTTCTCATCTGGTTTCTTTGGCCACGTGTATTTCTCTGGTATGGGAGATGGAGGCATTGAAATACCCTCGGGGAACTTAATCTCCAGTAAGACCGTGCTGGAATCTGCAGACGCAGGCGGTGGGATTTCTATCTGAAGCCTTCCCTCGTCAGACACTGTTGAAAATGGCACAGAGGCGCCCTCAGCTGTTGATGGTCCCCTCGGCCAAGTGTATATCTGTGGCGAAGGGGAGCGGGGCTTCGAAATGCCCTCGGGGAACTTAATCTCCAGCACCACGGTGTCGGACCCTGGATACGCAGATTCTTGCGTTGGAGATGTGACTGGTCCCTCTTTCAGCAGCGAGTCATCCACGGATGGTTCTACTTTTGGCGTTGGCGTAGCAGCCGCAGCTTCAGAGGTCTGACGTGCTAGTTTATCTCCTGATGTCTTGGTCGTTGCTGATTTGTCTGACGATTTTCTGTCTCGCTTACGTTCGCCTGATCGCCTACTGCTCCTTCTCTCCTTTCGACCGACTCGTGGACTCCAGGTAGCAGCAGCGGCAGGGAAAGTCGTCACGTCGCCACCATCGCCTTCTGCAGGTACAGTTGCTGCGGACTCTGCTTCTGTCCTTTGCTGAACCTCTTGACCAGCTTCAGCACTCTTGGGTGTCTTATCCTTTCTTTCTTTGTCTCTAGATCTGTGCTTCGATTCAGAACTCTTGCCCTTTTTGGTTCTTGATGGGCTCTCATAATCCAGGCCAGCATATTCCCCAGAGCCAAAGGACTTCGACTCCTCGCTGTGTCGTGAATGCCTCTTATGTCCACTGCCTAATTTCTCCTTCCAGAATTCGTCTGAAAACTTGTCCTTGCTGGATTTGGCCGAGCGTCTCCTTCTTAGACTCGAAGTACGACTATCAGGCTGAGGTACTTGCTGGGCAGCTGCTGGGACCTCCTCTGTTTGAACACTGACATCATGTTCTGTCACTGCCTTCTCTTTCTTGACATTTACTTCCTGTTCTGGAAGGGCCTCTTCTTTCTTCTCGGTGACTTCTTTCGGCGGGGCTTCTTCTGTCTCAGTGATATCCTTTTCCGGAAGGGCTTCCTCTTCCTTCTCTTTGACATCAAGATCTGGAAGGGCTTCTTCCTTCTTTGTAATATCCTTTTCTGGGAGGGCTTCTTCTTCCTTTTCAGTGACATCCTGTTCTGGAAGGGCTAATTCTTCCTTCTCAGTGACATCCTTCTCTGGAAGGGCTTCCTCTTCTTTCTCAACGGCATCCTGTTCTGGAAGGGCTGCTTCTTTTTCAGTGACGTCCTTTTCTGGAAGGGCTTCTTCTATCTTCTCAATAACATCCTGTTCTGGAAGGGCTTCCTCTTCCTTCTGTATGGCATCCTGTTCTGGAAGAGCTTCTTCCTTCTCAGTGACATCCTTCTCTGGAAGGGCTTCCTCTTCTTTCTCAACAACATCCTGTTCTGGAAGAGCTTCTTCCTTTTCAGTGACGTCTTGTTCTGGAAGGGCTTCCACTTCCTTCTCAATTAGATCCTGCTCCGGAATGGGTTCTTCTTCCTTCTCAGTGACATCCTGTTCTGGTAGGACTTCCTCTTTAACGGGCACCTCACGTTCTGCCACGTCCAGCTCTTTATCTTCAGT
>JAUUDW010009932.1:6630-25821 GCA_032361385.1 Panulirus guttatus | reverse complement strand
ATGTCTACATTCCTAATCCCTGCATTTCCTCATGCATAACAATATTAATCCATAACTTAACTCTTGCTGCGGCTGCCCTAGTCAGTGAAGGGGAAACTATTCCCACAAATGGACAGTGCGACTCGTGAAATATGAGGCAAATGGCGTCTTCGGGTTCAGCATCCATCAGTAGTAGCTGATAAGGCTGACCCACAGGTCTTGGAGTACAAGGGATGGTACAGCGTTAAGATTGTGTTTGTATACAAACACACAGGAGTCAAGACTGGTACATATACACAATGTTAAGAGACGGGGCAACACGAGTGTAGAACTGTCTCCCCGTGACACACAAATAGTAATCACACGGCATATTAGTTAAGCCTAGGCCATTTCTCACCTTAGCTAGACCAACTGATGGTTAGATTAAACCACTTCTTAACGAGGCAAAGCCAATTCTCGGTTAGGTTAGGCCATCCCTTGATGACTAGGCTAGATCGTTTCCTTGTCAAGCAACAATATTTTGCTAGGTTCGACTTTTCTTAGCTGGGCTAAACCATTTCTTAGCTAAACCAGACCATATCTGTGCTAAGTTAAACCATTTCTATGTTAGGTTATATATCAGCTAGGCTTGACCATTCCTGAGATAGGCTATCTCATCGATGGAGGCAGGAATTCGATGCTTTGATTCCACAAGCCGAGCTTTGCTCTTCATGTGACATTGTGAGCGTGTTGAAGTCCGACCCACGAGACGTATACGTAAACAGACGAAAGTGTCATCCAAGTGCCCTCTGTATTGCTCACTAGGCAACACACTATAGGGTACAACGTACACATGCGTTAACTGGCGGTCAACCCCACTGTGTTGTCAGGTGAGGAAATGTTGGTGGATTACAGTCATCGCTATGTCTGCCCTCTCTTGTTGATGTAGTGTCTGTCTCGCAACACATCGTAGCTGTGGTTTCTCGTACGCAACACACTTCGTGTGGGTTTGCTATGCAACAGTGTGTAGCTGTGGTGTATTACACAAGTGTGGTGTTTGGTATGCCTATATGAATAGTTGTGGTTTCTGTTATATGACAAAATGTTACTCTGATCTTTGATGTGTAACACAGCTTAGTGTGGTTTCTGTTACAGGCATCAGTAACTGTGGTTTCTGTTGGGTAACACTGCGTAACTGTGATTTCTGTTATGCAACACTAAGTAACTATGATTACTATTATGTAACACAGCGTCACTGTGGTTTCTGTTGTGTAAAGCTGCCTCGCTATAGTTTGGGTTATGCAACGGCGAGTAACTGCGTGATTTGTTGTGTAACATTGCGTAGGTCTGGAATCCGTTACGCAACAATGCATGGCTGTGGTCTCTGTTATGTAACACTGCATGTCTGTCTGCAGTTTCTCTCACGGGATAAATGGAGAGCTGTGGTTTCACACACACACACAATGGTCTTCAGGTGTGATTTCTGTTGTTGCCGAGGGCTGGGCGCGTGGCTGTATCTCGGCTGTGATGAGATTTGGGATATGTGCCACATCCCCACAGCTCCATTTCAATGTAGGGAAGAAAGACACAAGACTATTAGATAAGCCTCGCTGGTGAGTCTGTATTTTATGACAAACATAGCCTCAGTACGGCTGGTGTTCGACTAACGGGACGTGTTCCAATACGTCATGATATGGTCGACAATGCGACATTACCACATATTACGCTCTTAATTAAAGAAAACCAATGCTCTTGGATTTAACGATCGTAAAATATATTTGGATTAAAGGAAAAAATGATCTTTTAAGCTTTGAATTTTTACTCATCTCTCTCGTACTGAACATATTTCCTCTCTCATACCGGACCTGTCCAGCATCTCGGTGTGGGGAAACAGTAAACCACGTTAAATTAAATAGTGCGAAAATACAATTTCTCCATGTAGCCCTGAGAGTCGTTTTTCCCCGTCTGTTCAGTTTCAAAACACGACAATTCAGCAGGGCCTCTGAGAAGGATGGGGGAGGGGAGGTGGTGCAAGGGGTACATCGTCCCTGGGCCCGGGGGGTCCAAAATGGCGCCCGGAAATTTACTGGCATCTCAGAAAATGCAGAGAATCAACAAAGCACTCCATTCCAACCCTGTTTCATCTTCCATACCCTTTTTGGCCTCACAGCTCATGGCATAAAACCGTAGTGGATGACTGATGGAGAAGGGAAGGAAGGTTAAGGCCAGAAAGAAACTTTGTACCCCCTGATAAAATTCCTCTCAGGGGCCCTGCTCTAATGACACAAACGTGCTGGGCATAACCATGTGTAGTAAGGACTCCGTCCCTGAAACAATTGAGCTGTGAAATTCTCTTCCTTCTTTTGTCTTTCCCTCTTCATATAACTTTCCTGCCTTTAAAGATGGCCTTTGGCTTTGCCCTTACGATGTCGCGCACTTTATAAGAATAAAGAAGAGGAAGCTGGGTTGGGTGTGGGCCGCCATCCGCCCCCAAATTCAAATTATGCGGGCCCGACCCCGGGCGCGCAGTAACGTTGTGTGTGTGTGTGTGTGTGTGTGTGTGTGTGTGTTTGTGTGTGTATTTATCCCTTCTTACATTTGTACCGTAAGCAACACTCATATGAACCCGGCTTTGGTCTCAACGTATTCCAAGATATTCCGTTGATTATGAAATATTTCCTCCAAGCCCTTCTCACCGTTTTCTGTTAAAGATTCCACTTGTTTCCCCTAGTCCTCACCAGATGGCAGCACTGAAAAATTTATCCGTCTTTTTGTAAAATCGTAAAAACCTTAAAGAAAGCAGTATGGCGGTCAAATGAGAGGCTGCACTAATAAATTTTATGAATGGAATGGCAACGAGACGGTTCGATTGCCTTATGAAAGAGAACGTAGTAAATAAAAGAATTTAAAGGGCTATAGTATGAATGGATTTAAAGGGCAGACCATAGAACGAGCAGCGTAGTTAAATGGAGTAGTTACATTGGCGGAATTTAAAATTTCGCGTTTAGCGACGGTTTTATGTAACCCATAATCTTGGAGTTTGCATGATGGAATTTGAAGGGGTCATGCTGAGTTTCAGAGGCAGATTTTAAAGGTTGACGTTTTAAATGGTGAAGCTTAAGGGATACCGTTAAATTAACTTACTTTGAACATTCTTAGGTAAGTAAAACACCCGAAATAGCAGCTGTAAGTTGACGGAGTTTAAAAGTTCGCGTTTGTTTGACAATTTTAAAGTAAGGGTTAAATTGGCGAGATTTTAAAAGCTGGTTTTAATGACATATTACATATCTTTTCCTTTCATTGACGTTGTTTCAAGGTATGCGTTTAACTGAGAGATTTTTAATGGTTTGAACTGAAATTACTCAAAACACTTAAATTCGAGTGACGGATTTTAGTGGGTGTCAATAGACTAGTTGAATGGAGTTATTTTAATTTCGCGTTTGCGTAATTCAAATTAGAAATTTGTATTTAAGTAGTGGAATTTAAAGGTTTTCGTATATACAAGGTTTGCTAAATGGTGAAAGTTTGTCGACACAGCCATAGCAGGTCGTATTCATCTTTATTAAAGTAACTTGAAATGATTGCTCTATATAGGCGCTGAAATTTAGTGATTTTTGATTCCACACAGATTAACCTGTCATGCGAGAGTTCAGTGTTCGTTTGGTGTTGCAATATATTCTCTCTAGTGCTGAAAAATACAATTTCTAGGTGACTTTAGGGGGTCATGATTTTTAATATTTCTGTATGATAACAATTTACGTCAGAGCGCTGATGATTCGAACCCTGGCCCTTAACGTGGTAGGCCGATATGCTAAAATTGAATCACGAGTCAGCCGCATTATATTTCAGACCAGCACTTGGTTCATGAGATCCCCCGTTATTTTGAGTTCTGGCTTTTATAGTTTAACGTATATCATGGAGTCTTGGTTAATGACCTTTCGCTGTTGATGGCCATGAAATCCACACACAGGCATACCGTTCCCAAAGCAAGCTATTTGAGCATATAATAAAAAAAAACATGATCGTTGGTTCTGGTATATTTAGGAAATAAAATGAAATAAGATAAAAAATTTTGTCATGGGTAAACTTTGCCGTTTTCTCTTACAATAGTTGAGGGGATGAGAGAACGAGCCGGGGAGGAGATACTCTTAAAAAATATAATATTGACGATAAATCTGATGAGTTTATGGTATACAGTTGAAGGTCACCCAACATATTTTGGGAAAGAATTAGAAATTATACTTTCGTTCTATATCCTAACTGTTTACAATTTATGTAGTCTTCGAATCATCCTTCATACCTGAAGATCTTTCGGCTGGTGGATGTAGAGCTTGAAGCTGACGGCCTTTATGGCTCCGGCATTTAATAAGCTTAGTGGAACAACCAACGAACCAAATGAGGGTTTCACTGCCATCCTTAACCCGAAACCACATGTATAAATAATTCCATATGCAATAAGGACGCAGCAAAGCCATCTGAGGTGGTACAGGCCGCTTTAAGAACAGCCTCATCCCAACCACTTTTTTTTTTCTTTTTTAACATTTACCTCCCTACCTCAGGAGGAGCAGGCCCTATGCCTTCGGGCGGCCCGCCGGTGGCGAGGGACCTCAGCACTGAGCCGAGGGGGTTGGGCGTGTTATCCCACCCAGCTCCCACGAGAGCCAGGCTCCGCTCACCGGTGGTGAGGGACCTCAGCACTGAGCCGAGGGGGTTGGTGTATGTTAGTTTTGGTGTCTGATGAAGTGAGAATGGTTCAGTAGTGTCGATACTTTCAATCATAAAGCTGGTAGTTACATACATAGCATCCACGAATACTGGGGTCATTAGATTTTTTCCCCTTCTGTGTTTCAGTATATTAAGTCTTCTGTTGTTTGCCTTCACCACACAAATGAATATGTAAAATATTGTGACCACCAAGTACACTTGTGGCGAGGGACAGCCATCACCCCAAGCCCCATTTTCTTCACCGTTAACACACTCCTTCCGTTGCGGGACAGATTGTTCCACCAGATAGCTGACCCATGCTGTAGTAGCCTACGCCCTACCTACGCTCACATATTAATCTGCTCTTCTCCGAAACGGCGGATTCCATTTCACATTCCAGCCAGGCAAAGCTGGAGTGTAGTTCCTGGAAAGCCTCGAGTTGGTCAATACGGGCGCGTGACACTGCTCGTCTACCCTACGCTGCGATCTCCGACATTGGCCTTGTTAGTACCGATGTACGGTCAGCCATTGTTGCTTGATTGTGGAGGACCGAGACCCGTGAATGACTCAGAGAGGGTCAGGTGAGGTCAGAGGTTATCATTCTTATTGCAGAAAGTAAGAATACTGCCCACGTGCCTCTGTGTCGTAGAAGGCAAATAAGAGGAGTGGATGGGGCTAAGAATATTCTTTTATGCTGTCCATAACCAAGGAACATAAGAAGTAATGAAGATTCTTCCTGAAAGACTCGTTCATCTGAACCTGACGCTACCTCGTTAAGGCATAAAAGAGAGAGACCGTAACAGAGAGAGACCTTAAAGTTGATGAGACTGTCAGCTTCAGTTGACAGGACAGGTATACACACACACGCGCGCGCGCGCGTCGAAAGCCAACAACCATATTGTGTAGCACAATCTTCCCAGCGTCCTTTCCGGCTTGGTCGCTCGCGTCTCCCACATCGTCCGTGGCTGCTCCACACAACAGATAATGGCCGTGGAGGAGACTCCGGTTCCCTGTTCGTATTTGTTTTTATTTTCTTCTTCCCCCACCCTTCTCGTGGACTCTGTGGCTCCCCATAGGTGTTATTTTCTATCTATGGGGAAACATGGACGGAACATAGGAAAAAAAAAGGAAGTTGTGACGTTAGAGGGAGTTGTATGTACATACACATACGTGAGGTTATGTGCATATGGGGGTGGGTAAGTGTTTATATACGGATGATGTCACGACGGACCTGAGTCACGAACTCCGGGTGAGGAGGGGGGTTGGGTGTTGAACGGAACAACAATGCACCCCTCCCTCCCCCGCTCCAACCCCCCCCTCCCCACCCTTATAAGGCCTTGAGACCTGGATTACGACGTGACGTATGGTTGCAGATGGTTACGTCAGGAAGTAAGAGACAGGGATGAAAAGTAATTACGAGAGAGAGGGAACACACACACACACACACAGCCCCAGGACCTCTTATGTTGAGGCTCCTGGAACTTCGAGGCTGCGCCTCACACGGAAGCATGGTTAGGCAGGCTCCTTCGAGGTGAGAGGGAGGTCACTGACAATGCTGTATGCCTTTCCGTCCGCAAGCGATGATGCAGCCTCATCGAAATAACTTTTCACTCATGAATATATATATATATACTCCGGCCCATGCATAGTAAATGGCGATACCCATGACAGCGGGATATTTAGAATGTCTCTTGTTACGTAAATATTTCCCGAAGTGCGAAGAGAATTGATTTTATTCACTCTACATTGCTGTCATATTTGCTTACGTACTCCATCGAATCTAAGTTCCTTAAGGTTGTTTATTTCAAAGGTTTTAGGCGAGGCTAACGGCTATCCTGTTGACGTGAGGTTGAGAGGGTAGAGGGATTTAACCATCTAGAAAACATTTATTAACCTTTTCTGTGGTGATTTTTTAATTTCCCTTGGCATCTTTTGCCCTGTCTGGCTGTAATACAGTATCAGCTATGGCTGTACCGGCAGGTCCTGAGGGAGGAGAAAGACTTTCCGTAGTACAAGCGTCTGTAATACCAACGCAAAATACCCACACACATCACCATCCAAGTGGAATAAAAGTATCGAAAACACATTGTAACTTTCTCCCTCACCCCACAACATACTAATCTTCTGTTGTAAATAACAACTTTCTTGTGATTTACAAGGTATCATGTGAACCCGGGGGTCATGCAAGCGAAAAGTTTCATTGGTAATTGGCACATTCAAAAGATATACGAAACAAGCAAGCCTCAAGTCACAGGAAACAGCTATACACCACGTATTGCCAGAATGGAAAAGAAAACCGAAGCCAAAATCATTAAAATGTACAAATGTGTATGAGTTTCATCAGCAGTTGCTGACCACTGATAACTCAAAACACCTTTCTTTTTTCCACTTGCATCGGTTGCTTATTTCAATATATTTTCGGGTTTATGTTAACGTTTGTGTAAGACGAAAAAACATGATTACAATACTTCCTTTGTGCTTTCTCTTTCCCCCCATTTCGTCCGAAATATATTACAAACCTTGAAAATCATGAATGTTTAATATTAGATTTTTTCATTACAGTGATACAGTGTGCAGTAAAAACATACAAATATAAAGAGGATGATGTGGGTACACGACTGTATTTTTCATTGGAACAGAAGGGAATTAGATTAGTTTGACAACGTACTCGATCGTGGTTATCATACTATGTTTCCTAACATCCAAGATCTCATTTGTTAGGGTAGTATACAATGCTAACGGAAGCCTCCTTCGCTAAGGTAGCATTATCTACTTTATCAGTGTCGTCTGGTAGGATAGCATCATCTTCAAAGGTAGCATAGTTTACTAAGGTAGCCTTATCTACTAAAGTCGCATGCTAAGGTAGCATCCCCTACGAGCAGGTTGTAAGAGAGGCATGTCGTGTAGTATCGACCCCTGTCGTGCACGCAAGCTTAATAATTCGGTGTTGTTTTCTTTACAAGTTCCAGTGCCGCGTAATGTTGATGAATACATGTTTAATACTATACCAACAAGTGACGAAATGTAGATAAGCAAATTGCAGCCACTAACCCACAAAAGAACCAGACAGTCACCATACATAAAAGAGGGTCATCAATTTGTGTATAAGTGGGACACCTCAACCCTCTTATGTACTTTATTTGTTGGACCCCCCCCCCCTTTCCCCCTTCATTCATGTATGTATACGTAGGTAGGACAAACCTGTCCATAAGTGGTCATCATTATCTTTCACAGTGTCAAATACCTACGATTATTTCCACAAATCTTGATAGTAATTTTTCAGAGTAGTTTTTTATTTGGGTATTTAAAAAAAATCAAGCATAAGACCTTCCAGCTTGCAATGAATCAGTGGATGATACGTATGCAAATGCACAATCACTTGTTGCATACGAAGTGGTGTGCAGGGTCATGTAAAACTGTTTGTGTATTGTGTGATTGGTTGACTGTGTTCCTGATATGACACGCTTGTTACGTACGTGACATTGATGGCTTAGGAGTTGACGCAGGCTAACGAGGGAATCTCGAATATATGTATGAGGCAGATCCTGCCTGGCCAGAGATGATATTTAATTCAAGGATGTGTGTGTGTGGTGCGAGGCTGTTGCTGACACGCCACTGTTTTCTGTTTACTCGTCCGATTTCGTATGTTCTTGGCATTCCGTTATTGATCGCTTGCGAGTGAGCTATGTGAAGTCAGTGCACACCAGCGTATAATATCTCGTTGTCTATATATGTGTCCCAGCTCGTATAACCTGGACTCATAGCACGACTCTGGCTGCTGTTTCCCGTAGTTTTTGTGAGAAGACTGGCTACACGAGGATCAGCCATTATGAGACCTCCTTTCTTTCATCGTACAGCAAAGTTGTGCAATTTTCTTCCCTCTTTTGCTTTTGTATTTCTATTCCTATAACCTTTCTACATTTAAAAGTGTTGTCTACAAACACCTGGAGGAGGAATTTGAATTAGTCCTTCATGCATTCTTTCTTACTATATTTACTATCTTACGTTTCGTCGGAGATGGCCGTGGCTGTGAATGCCTTTGTCCGTACCATGTTGGATACTATATATGTAAAAGGGTCATGAAGTATACGGCGAAAATACAAACAACACTAACGCGGGTGCAATAGAAAAGAATGGTGTTGAACAGTCTTTACACAAACATAAAAGGGGATGTTAAGTATGTTTATTTTTTCATATTATTATATCAACTATTTGTAACATATATGGTTCCCTGTATTACTAATATAGTCCAACATGAACACAATAGTAAAGGACCATCATAGTTTACGTCAATAAAGTTTTACAATTTCAAGGCTTATGGTAAGCTTTTCAAGAGCAGCGACAGTCATGAAAACATCATGCTGATATTTGCGTAGGATAATTAGGCATCTATTCTTAGAAGGCTCAATAGGTCATTAAGCTTACACACATGCCACAGAGAAAGCAAGTTATGCTAATGAACTCTTCTCATAGTGTCAGGTTTTTATGAGTCACAACGGAAATCGTTCCCTGATCAAGAAGTGAACTTCTTTTTTTTTTTTTTTACCTCCCTACTTCAGGAGGAGCGGGCCCTATGCCCTAGGGCGGCCCGCCACTGGTTAGGGACCTCAGCACTGAGCCGAGGGGGTTGGGCGTGTTATCCCACCCAGCTCCCACGAGAGCCAGGCTCCGCTCGAAGTGTGTGTGTGTGTGTGTGCGTGGTTAAGTACTTACCTTTCACATACACACACCCCCAGGCCTTAGCCCAGGTACCCATTTATCGACCAACCCCGAGGGGAGAATGAACACCTGGGTTGGGTGTGGGCCGGCTGCCATTCCCAGGATTCGAACAGAGGCGGGTCCAGCCCTGGGCTGGCCCGTGATGATTTGGTTCGTGACGCTAACCACTACACCACGGAGGCCCAACGAAAATATGTATATATAAAAAAAAAGTGAGCCTGGACGCTACACCACGGAGGCCCAACGAAAATATGTATATATAAAAAAAAAAGTGAGCCTGGACACTACACCACGGAGGCCCAACGAAAATATGTATATATAAAAAAAAAGTGAGCCTGGACACACCCAGCCACCCAGCTTACTTGGGGTTAGCCACCCGACTACACTGCCGTGGGAATGGCGTCCACATCCCTCCAAACCTCCTACTCCAGGCTACACATGGGGTACGGGTGCGCAGGCGGCCCTCCCGGACCACCCTTGACGTGGCCAAACACATGATGCAGCCAGCAGTATTTCAACAAGAGAATTAATCACATTATAGCCACACCCAGTAGCTGCAGAATTCATTGGCACTGGGTTCAAGTACCACTAGGGAGGTGCCCATATTTCTGATAGTGCTTCAGGATCTCTCTTGAAAAGCACTTTATGCAGGCATCATCCTGGGGACAGGTGTGCTTGATCTCGTTCGCACACAGGACTAAGACGGTTGAACCAACGATGATAATCATGTCCTCGTAACTTACTTGATCAAGGCTGTCGCTGTTTAGCAAAGACGTGACCTTCGATGAAATCATTTCTGCAGTCGTGTAATCCTGCCCATGTAAGGCGGCTTCTTCGCGCATCTGCCACTCCCGGAGCACTGACCAGAAGTGGTGTGATAGTTCGTGTGCGTTGGGGGCCAAGCTTGATGATGACCCTGCCACGGCAATGCTTACCATTGCTGGGATGTCACTGGAAAGCACTTTAATGTCTGCCGGCATGGGTACTTCGTAATCCGGCGTTTCTAGCCCTTCTGCCGCCTCCTCAAGGTCTTTCCAGCAGCGAAGCAAAGACAAGAAGGCTGGTTGTAAAATTCTGGAACCAGGTCGAGCTACGGTTGTCACTTTATGTGAGGAAGACGTTCCAATGCGGTCTTTTACTTCCTTAGAGGAGGACGTTCCGGTACTCTCACTTACTTCCTTTGAAGAGGACGTTCCGGTACTCCTAGTTACTGTATGTGAGGAGGATGTTCTGGTGCTCCCACTTACTCTATGTGAGGAGGAGGTTCCGGTGCTCCCACTTACTCTATGTGAGGAGGATGTTCCGATGCTCCAACTTACTCTATGTACGGAGGAAGTTTCGGTGCTCCCACTTACTATATGTGAGGAGGAGGTTCCAGTGCTCCCACTTAGGGTATGTGAGGAGGAGGTTCCAGTGCTCCCACTTACTGTATGTGAGGAGGAGGTTCCAGTGCTCCCACCTACTGTATGTGAGGAGGAGGTTCCGGTGCTCCCACTTACTGTTTGTGGGGAGGAGGTTTGGGAACTGTCCCCTACAGCAGGTGAGTCAGCAGGTGGTTCCTTTGTTGACGAAGAGGAGTCACGTAGAGTAGTTGAACTAGAGCCACCCATGGTTGAGGGAACAGTGGACTGACGGTTAGCCAAGAGTTTCCTCCTGGGAGGGTTGTATAGGCCTGGGAGCACCTCCGCTTGTCTAACCCTGCGGGGCCTCTGGGTGTTGGTGGGCCCACGGTAGGCTTCCCTCGGGCTGGAAATGAGGACGAGGATGCCGGAGGAGATGGCCAGCGCGCCGAGAGCGATCGACCCCATCCAGACCAACAGGAACCCTCGCTCCGCCTTGAGCATCTCGTCGAGAGCCTCCACCTGGAAGTATCTGTGCAAGACGAGGCGACACTTCCCCACGATCGGGATCCAGGAGAGCCAGTCGTCGGGGTCGCCCGTTGAGGGCAGGTCGGGTAAGAACCAACGGATCACAGGACGTCTCAGGTCCTTGAGCAAGTGGACCGTCTGGTCTCGCTGCATGCCGAACCAGTGCGACCACAAGCCCATTAAGCCGAGCATCAGGACGGTGAACAGCACGATGAGGACGAGGGACCGGAGGGTCCGAGAGCAGAGAAAGTTTTGTGGCGCCATGGAAAAAAAAAGCATTATATATATATATATATATATGTTCATACATATTCGCCATATTCCGCATTAGTAAGGTAACGTAAAGAACAGAGGACTGAGCCTTAGAGGGAAAATACTCACTTGGCCCCCTTCTCTGTTCCTTCTTTTGGAAAAGTAAAAACTGGAGGGGAGGATTTCCAGCCCCTCGCTCCCATCCCTTTTAGTCGCCTTTTACGACACGAAGGGAATACGTGGGAAGTATTCTTTCTCCCCTATCCCCAGGGATAATTGTAGAAAATGTTAATATATATAATAAGAGACTGTTATTGCAATATTATGAGACTTGACATGAGAAAATCAGGAAGATGAGAACTGCTAACAGCCATCTTTGTTTTTGGCATGACTAATTTCCATAATTATTTAAATACTTTTGTTGAAGACAAAGTGAAGGAATTATAATTGAAGATGAAAATGGAGAGATAAAGGGTGATCATTGTACTTAGAATTAGAATGTTGCATGGGCTGCAGTGCAGTCATTTGCAGTTTGGATATAGATAGGTTAATGAAGAAAAATCAAGTTTTATCAATACAACAAGAGGACTCAAGTATTGCATTGTATTTCCAGGGTTCTCCATATCCAAACCAAGAGCAGAATGCTGTAGATGCTGTTATGCAGTTTGCAATCCATGGTTTAGGCTTCAAAGAAGAGGATATCATCATCTACGGTTGGAGTATTGGGGGTTACACTAGTACTTGGGCAGCCATGAACTATCCTCAGGTACATTCTTTACGCTTAACAGATTTTCAAGTATGATAGATTTACGTGAACAAGCTTTCACATGTATACCATAATATGAATGGTTAGGGAAGCAAGAAAAATACTACCAATATTTTTTATTTCACCATCCCACCATCTTGGTTTCGTTTTAGAAATAGACTGTGTACTATGCATTGGTATGTATATTCTCTGTCCTACTTTGAATTTTTTTTGTGAAACCTTTCCAAGCTTTGTTCATGTTATTTTCATTTGAGTATATTATGCCAGGTTTTCCTGTTAAGAGCAATACAAAGATCATTAAAATTTGATTGTTTAAAATTGGGAATTTTTTCACGAGTGTCATTTTGACCATCATTACATCCAATGTTGAAATTGACCTCAAAAGTAATTTGCTGGTTATCACTTGTACCAACTTTACTCCTACTTCAACATATTAATGAGATCTTCATTTGTGGTAAGAACTAGATATGATATTTTCTCATTGTGGGTAGGTTTCTTGACTAATTAGATTAGGGCACTATCAAGCAAATTTAGGTAAGGGTCCATGCTTGGAGCTACTTGAAAGGGATACTCCCATTTAGATATTGGTTTGTTAAAATCTCCTGCTATGATAGAAACTTTTCATTACAAATTCCTGCTATTTGATCATAAAATCTTTCATCTACTTCTGGTGTCTGTACGGGCCTATAAACTAGTCCTGCTGTTATTTTTTTACGAAGTATATCTTTGATTTAGACAAAAATGATGTCTTCATTCCCAACGGCTACATAATCGGGATGGATATCCATGTTTAATTTGCCTTTCAGGGTAGGAGTAGTAGCACCCAGAGTGTAGCAAACTGCTACTGTCAAGGGTAATTGCTTATTTGTCTTTGTAATTGGTTTGTGATTGTTGAGCCATTTGCAGTTGGTCATTTAGGTTGGTTAGACAGTCATTTTGTTCAGTGATCTTGCTCTTGTTTCATTTGTTGTGTATGCTACCTTTATTTACAGGTTATAAAGGCTTATGTCTTCTTTTTTTGTCTCTAAAAGTATATTCAGATCTGAATTCATAATGTGTGAATCTGTAAAGTGGAGATAATTTGACTTGTTCGGATAGTACAAAAGTTTGGTTGTTGTCATTGTTTGAGATTTTCTTAAATTCTGATAACAGTTCTGACATGAATAATTGTTTTGTTAGTCAGTCTATAGATTTTATATGCTCCCACTCAAGTAGATCAAGAATGAACCCTAATCTTACAGAATGATGAAAGGTAAAACCAAACTCTCCATGAAATGAATTATGACTGCAAACTCAGTCTTTTTCCAGTTTTTGTTTATAGACGTTGATTATAAAGGATTTTGTATATTTCTATTTTTCACATATTAGGTATACTTTTGATTGTATAAACAAATACTTAACAGATTGAACTCTTTCAGTTGTCAAATGGTTTCACAGAAGTTCTAGTTTTGTGTTACACTTATTTGTATTATGTTGTTTACCTGTACGATGCTGTTTCAGAAGTCTAATATGCTGATATAATATGTTTGTAATTATGCCTGTAAATTTAAAGCTTTTGGATAGATTTTTCTTGCAACCCCAGGTATGTGGGTTGATCCTAGATGCTACGTTTGATGATATTCTCCCATTGGCTTTACCTCGAATGCCATCATGCATGGGTAGCATTGTTACTTCTGCCATTCGCAACCACATCAATCTGAACCCTGGAGATCAACTGTGCCGCTACTTTGGTCCTGTAACCATAATTCGACGAACAAGGGATGAGATCATCACTACTGAGTTAGTATTTTCTTTTACTATAGAGGAAATTTAGTGAGTAAAGTAGAAAAGATGAACAGGATACAGTATGTTCAGGAAAAAAAAGATTTTGGCACAAAGCACAGTGAGGTCATCTATGAAAGTTTCCCTTCCAGATAATTGGTAAAGTTTTATAGCAAAATTAGTTTAGTTTTGATGTAATTGGATTTTTTGTATATAAATGGAGAAAGAGGTCAATATTGAATATGAAATATAGCAGTATGAAATAAAGCAGTAAGTAATATATCCTTCAATGCTACCTGAAGGATCCATTATCTTTATAAAATTATGAATCAATATGTTGTGATCATATATACCCATTACTTATTCACATTGAATACTTCATGAAGTTGCCTTCACCAGATTTTACCCTCAGATTTCCTTTCCGGTGTTTGTGTACAATTTTTGATAGGATTATTATAACAGGTAAAGAAATGGGATGTGGATTCTCTAAACACGTATTTTGTTCCGCAGATAGAAAATGGGATGTGGATTCTCTTAACACATATTTTGTTCCACAAATAAATGATATTGTGAATTACGTGTCATACTGTATGTAATTAAATAAGACAATAGAAATTCATTAAGACTTATAGAAATAAAAGTCATATTAGATTCCACTGACTTAAAGGAAAAAGCCACTTACTTTATGTATATACTGGAAAGTGAGTCACCTTTTGTTTGCTGATGACACTGTGCTGGTGGCAGATTAGAGTGAGAGACTGCAGAAGCTGATGTCTGAGTCTGGGAGAGTGTATGAAGGAGAAAGATGTGAATACATGTGAATAAGAGCAAGGTTATTAAGTTTAGCAGAGTAGAGAGACAGGTTAGTTGGGTTGCGAGTTTGAATGGCAGAAACTTGAAGGAAGTAGAGTGTTTTAGATATCTGGAAGCAGCCATAGCAGCACATGAAATCATGGGAGCTGAAGTGCATCATGGGATGGGGAAAGGGAGAATATTAGCTATGTATTCCCTCCTTGTCACAGAAGGTGACTAAGAGGGACGGAAGTGGGAGGCTGGAAATCCTCCCTTCCTTTACATTCCAAAAGAAAGAACAGAGCAAAGATTCAAGAGAGGAATTTTCCCTTTAAGGCTCTGTCATCTGTTTTTAACACAACCTCACTCACATGGGAAATGGCAAGCACATATGAAAGATAAAGTTTTTTTTTCATACATGCTTGGCTCCTTGTTCTGTTCCTTCTTTTGGAAAGTAATACAAGAAAAGAGGATTTCCAGCCACCAGCTCCCGCCCCTCTTAGTTGCCTTCTGCGACACGCAGGGAATACATGGGCAGAATTCTTTATCCCCTGTCCCTAGGATAATATACATATATATTTTCTGATAACCACGAGGAAAATGAAACACATTAAGTTCCCAGGTGTACCAACGGTGTCTTAACTCTGCCTTGTCTTTGTATATCAATTGACTGTTCTAAGTTTTCGATCTCATTCTTGTATCTCCCCTGATGATGTAATCATTGCATGAAAGTGCATTTGGGAACTTGTCGCATTTAATTTTCCTTGTGTTTATCAGCAAATACTAGGTCAGGTGCACCAATGTAACCTACCACAATATATATATATATTTTTTTATTATTATACTTGATCGCTGTTTCCTGCGTCAACGAGGTAGCGCCAGGAAACAGACGAAGAAAGGCCCATTCACCCACATACACACATATATACATACATGCACATATATGCACAGTACATACATATACATACCAACATATACATATATACAGACATATACATACACATGCATATACACATATACACATGTACATATTCACACATATATATACTTGCCTTCATCCATCCCCAGCACCACCCAGCCCCACAGGAAACAGCATCACCACCCCCTGCATCAGCAAGGTAGCGCCAGGAAACAGACGAAAAAAGGCCTTATCCACTCACACTCAGTCTCTAGCTGTCATGTGTAATGCATTGAAACCACAGCTCCCTATCCACATCCAGGCCCCACGTGATCTTTTCCTGCATTACCGAGGTAGCACCAGGAACAGACAAAGAAAGGCCACATCCACTCACATCCATTCTCTAAGCAGTCATGTGTAATGAGCCTAAACCACAGCTCCCTGTCCACAACCAGGCCCCATGAACTTTACCATTGTTTATCCTGAATGCTTTACATGCCCTGGTTCAGCCCATTGGTTGCATAATCCATTTACACTTCTTTTCAATTTATGTGGACATATGTTTGGAAGAATGTGATCCTCACTAAGCTGACAGCATGGTGTTGTGGTGTTGCCAATGCCATACAAGAAGCACGTGTACATGTGGCATAGGTATGCAGCTTCCTGCTATGCAGTCCTGAGTGTTTGGATATAGTCTTTTGTGAGAAAGTGTTACAGTATTTTGTGCTGCAATATGCTGTATACTGCACCTGTTTTGCCTCTTGCATCATGCCTCCAGAGCATCTTTTAAGTTCTCCTTAACCAGTGGTGCTGAGAAGCTTGAAGCCATCACCACTGAAGTTATGATGGAAGTGCTCAAATGGTAAGAGAGAGGTGAAGAAACAGATTATATTAAGTGTATCCTTGGACTTAGTGAATCTACTGTGCAGACTATTTGTGATAGTGCAGAGAAGATCAAGGAGAGTGCTAAGAGTGGAACATTAATCAGTGCATCTAAGACCTCTTATTCCTGAAGTTCAGTTATGGAAAGAATAGAATGAATGTTGAGCACATGAGTTGAACACCAAGTTCATACATATGTTCTGTCAGCATGCTTGTGATACAAGCAAAGGTCTAGAGTAGTAGTCATTACTCATTAATCAGCGAGTTTCATGTTTAGAGGTCTTCAGAAGTATGAAATGTGTTACTATTTTAAGATGAGAACAAATACATGTATGAGTTAGGTAAACTAAGCATACTAGCTAGTCTTTGGAATTTGAGATGATGACATAATCTGTCATGTCAGCTGCAATGATGCAACTAGTGCATCATCAGCAAGTTTATGAACTTTTAGTGTCTGTACAGCACCAAATAAGGTAAGTTTGGCTTTTTTTTTTAGTCTGAAATTTTACAGCCTCTACTCTGGTGTTACATGTAATGCTTCTAATCTAATGTTACAACCTCTCCTAAAATGTTACAGCCTCAACTTTAATGTTACAGCTTCTTACTTCTGCCCTGATTAATTGTTTACCCATTAAGAGATGATAATGTTATACATTGCTGGTTTAATGGAAATCATTAGTCATTTACTTCATAGGAATCTTCCCATCATTAGGTCTGTGGACAAGGTACCCATAAGGCAAGAGCTGAATATAGAACCAAAACCCAAATCCTCATCTCCTCCACCACAGATGGCCACACCATCGCCTCAGCCCGCATCATCTCTCAGGTGAGTGTTGTCATCAGGCATACCCTTCAGTTGTTACTACACGACACTTTGATATTTTGATACAAAGGAATGCAAGGGAAAGTATAGAGTGCAACAGACTGCAGGGTCCTTTTGAAGTTGTGTGTGATAGCAGAAGAAATCACTAGCAGAGGGTTTAATGTTGTAAGAGTAAAAAAACCAAACAGATGAGTTAATGAGAAATATTTGTCTCTTGAAACAATAAAGTCAGTCATGGACTTGAAGCAAAGTATATGTTAAGTCTATTTTTTACCTCATATACACATATGTAGCTGGAACACAAACTTTCTCCCTGTCTCATGCGTAATACCTTACAATGCATGATTCACATGATTCTGAGCCCTGTATCACAAATTTACATTATTCCCTTGGATAGGGAAGAAAGAAAATAGCCATATGGCTCTTACTTGTAAGAGGCAGCTAATAGGGGCAGGGGGCTAAAAAATCTCCCCTCCTTGTATTATCACTTTTCAAAAAGGAAAAGAAGAAAGAGCCAAGTGAGGATTTCTTATCAAAAGCTCAGGCTGGCATGTCTAAATTTTCATGGACATAACTAGGATGAGAAGAAGGGAACCTGGATGTTCTAGCTGTGAGGGAGACTTAAGTTGAAGGGAAGGAGGTAGAATGGTGTGGTATTGTTCAGGAAGTAAAATTTGGGGCTAGAGTGAGGGGAAGAGGGAGGCAATTCTGATGAAAGCAGAGCTGTGGGACTTAAAAAGTGGAAGGAAGGGAGTTTATAATTGATATGTGTTAGAATGAATGTAGACTATGAGAGGTAGGGTATTGTTAGTGCTTATATATCTGGTAGTGAGAGGACTGAAGGAAATGAGGAGCTGAGTTAATGCTTCACCAATTTTGTTGCAAGGGATCATATCTTGGTGTTACAGGATCTGAATGTGATAGTAGGTGATTTGACAGTTAAGGGTGTAATTAGGGCATAGGGTACCCACTGTAAATGAAAATGTGGTGCAGTTTTTTGAGGTTTATGCTGAAAAGGATTGATGATTGGAAATACTTGGTCCAAATAGTGTATATATAAGTATTCCTAAGTCTGCCTTGGCATTACTTTATCTTCTTTACCACTGCCTCTCCTGTTTAACTCTAATTTGTATAACTTATCAGTACATTATACTTCTGTCCATATCTACCTAATGCTTACATTTTTAAACTTCACTCTCTCTTCCTCACCACAAAATGTGACTGTATTTTTTGTGGACAGTGATGCACCAAGTACCACATCTGACCGAGAGTCGCAAGACTCAGACTCAGAGGATGACCCATTCCTGTCTGACAGTGATCTTCATGGCTCATCACCCATAAGTGTTCGTCTTTATCACCCTAAGCCTAGAGCGCCAGTTCAACGACGTGCCACAATACCAGGAGCCACTGCCAGACCTAGCCTGAGCTTTGACCAGGTAAGATACATTCTTGTTGTATTCTAGATAATAATACAAAAAACAGCTTTATTTCTTGTATCCAGATGAAATGTCATTTCATAATTGTATGTTTTATTTATTGCAGGCCATAGGCAGAGTTGAGCATTGCAGTGGACTTGATCCCCATGCTTCAGGGGTTTTATTTTTTGTGTCCATCCATCTTGGAGAAGAAAACACTGGTCAACAAAGATTTTGTCCTATGGAAAAAATATCTGTGTCTTTTGTATTTTTGCACGCTGAATCCAAATATGTTTTTAGAATTTCTCTATCATCCATAGTTTTTTGTTTCAGCATACTTGCATATCATTACG
>JAUUDW010009921.1:0-10220 GCA_032361385.1 Panulirus guttatus | reverse complement strand
GTTTTCTTTCGCCGACGGGATAGGATCGTGAATCAAATTGTATCCAGCCACGCTAACTGAAAGGTTATCCAAGGTAGATTTGTTATTTGTGTATGTAGTGCTTTTTTTTTAGGCAAGCTGGCACCAATGTCAGTAGAAACATGAGCGTTGTAAGGTCAGTGTATTTCAGAAGTTGTATAAACAGCTTATTTGTTTAAGAAGGAATACCAATAATTGGATTTTTTGTATGTTAAAATTTTTTTTTTCTAGGTAAGTAAAAAAGATAAGTAAAAGTGATAGATGGGTAAGCTCTTAATCTGGAGGAATTTACAGGATGTCTAATCAAATTTCGTTTGTTGCAGTAACGAAATGTCAGAATAGGGAATAACTTTGTTTACAGAACATTATTTATTTCGGCTGCAAGCTATAAAAGTTCACAGCACTTTAGAACGTTATCTAGCACTTCCTGAGTTACATGCTACGCGGACACACTCATGGTGGAAGTGAATTTTGTTTCCAGAGAATTGTTCCATGCGAGCACCAACTGTGCTGTGACAAGATTACCGTCAACATATTCAACCGTGGTACTGTCTATAAGCAAAAGGTTCATCTCTCGTAGAGAACACAAGAACACCTACACACTATCTTAATATATATATATATATGCCTGTCTGCAATACGCTGCAACTCTGTTTTCATGTTAAGATTACAGCTAGAAAATTATTTGGTTACTATATATTTAAAGATGGACATTGGATGTCCAGAATATATGTCAGTTGTGCAAAATATATGTATGTTGAGAACTCCTAACTTGCCCATATATAACCTGTTATGTATTTAAAAATAAAAATTACTAAAATGTTTTATTTTTTTTTTACTTGCCCTTTATTTTCGCATACTCGAACACTTTTATGGTATCTCCAGGAAACTGTCATTTTTTGACATTATTCACAACTTCATTACCCTTAAAATCGATGACTCCAGTTTGTTTTCCATCGCTGAACAAATAAATCCATAATATGGGTGGATACGAGGATTTTTTTCTTTAAACTAATTACAGCTATTCTAATACAAACTATAATAACAAGGCTAGCCTTGTATCAAGTCTACACTGATTTTTGGTGACTTTTCTCGACTAAAATAGTGCACTTTACATATCGTTTAACATTGATTCGTATTTCGACATTTTTTATTTTTTTTTTACATTGCTTGTTAAATTAAGTTTTCAGAAATGTTGACATTAATCAGCTTTTATCACTCATACGAAATATCTTGAAGATGCCCATTTAATGTTTTATTACACAATCCTCTTCGTGGTGAATAACCTGACTTTCAATGTAGATTACTTTAATTTTACTGTTTTTACAGATGATGACCCGATTAAGTACATATATCTTTTTTGTATATTACAACATATAGGTTAAAACTTTGTATATTTATATCGCATGCATTGATCTAGTTTAGTTTTGCATGTACAGCTTTACTTTCCGTAGTACAAGAAAACCCCAATTAACAATGTGTTTTGACCTTAGATGGATGTTATTTGGGTGTCCACTCGCCTGGCGGACAAAACTAATAGCGAACAAGAGTAGTAGTTCGCCTACAAATAAACCAAAACACATTTATCTTTCAACAATACTGTTTGCAACCTATTGGTAAATTTCATACAAACGTATTGCCTTTTACATTTACTTTATCAACTATAAGCAGTGCCCCTGGAAGGGATACATCTCCTTAATCACACAGAATATTCGTTACAAGAAAAAAATATTCTGGTTACAACGTAAAAAATGAATCGTGTGGGATAACCTTGTATAAGAAATGACAGAAAATATTGAATATTCAACATGGAACATTAGTAAATGGTGGGTCGTTAAAATTGATGGAGGAATGTCGTGTAAACAAACTGAAGGTGCTGGAAGGTACTCGAACGTTCGCCAGCAGCAAGTTAGTCCCTGAGAGGAGTCTCAGGGTGCTACCCACATCTGGTGTCTAGTTAGTAGCATCCCGGTTACCATAGCAAGCAGCGTACATGCAAATCTGTAAGATTATTTGTTGACTTAACGTACAGACAAGTAGGTGATACAAAGTGGTTATGTGGTTTTAAAATATGAGCTTGCACTAGCATCTTGATTACCACTTAAGGTAAATGTTAACTTGGAACGCGGTGAATTTAACTAAGGTAATTGCAGATAAATGTTACTAGAATCTCTACAAATTGTTGAATTTTATTTATTTTTCTCATGTGCAGCGATCCAGTCCATATATTTTTTTAGGGGTTCTGTATTGTTTTCTTAGGTATTTGTGTTAAGTAAAATTAATGTCTAAGTGTTGTGACAGTCACAGTTGTTGAACTCGATCAGTTTAATGATTTGAAAGTGGTATTTTGCTGGCACAGACTGGTGTAAATGAGTAAGATATTATTTTGCTGAATTTGTAAACGTTCCATGCTACACTGTATTAACTGACTTGTATTTCTCATACTTGTTCGCCGTTTCCCTCTTCAGCGAAACAGCGCCAGGAACAGAGGAAGAAATGGCTTTATTCATTCATATCCATTCTGTTATGAGTAATACACCGAGACCATAGCCTCCTATCCACAACTTGGCCTCAGACATTTCTCTGGATTTCCCCATTTTAACTACTTCACATGCCCTACATCCCTGGTTCAACCTGCTATCACGTCACCTTTTGTATAATGGATTTACAGACTCCATATTAATGATTTTGTGGAGATATTAATGATTTCCGTTCAGGTTGGATAGGGGTTAGGCAAGATTGATTGGCATGACTGTTTTAATCTCCTTTTTCCCCGAACTTAACATTGAGGAATTGTTCTATGACTCCTGCTGGACTTGGTGAAATTAAAGTTCATTCTTCATGCTTGTCATAGTTGAAACATTGAGTGAATCTGTTTATTAACATTTTCTTAAGTAAAAGTAAATGGTAATAGTCAAGATATAGCTCCACATTGCTATTACTTGTAGTTAGAGAGATTTTGTTCTGTACAACTATTGTAGAAAATGAATCGGAGCATTATATTTTGAATATTATTTCATGAAAATAGTAAGGGTATCGTGTATCAGAAAAAGTGTGGATTTAAAAGTAAGTAAATTCACTTGTAAAAAAAATCAACAAAACATGTAAAAACCTTGCCCTAGTAGCCAATGTGTTGCTTGGTATTGCATGGCCACTTATTGTCGTTTGTTGACACTTTGTGCCACACACACACTACAAAATCATTTACCAGTATAAATAAGTGATACTTGTATGCATCTACTCATGCTTTAGTTACTTGCGTATGGTTATAACATGCACAAAAGTATTAATGTTAAGCACTGAGTATTTCATAATTACTCTTGAACTGATTTATGATGGACAAGTTTACAACTATCTTTATACCTGTTCCAGTGATCTACATGCATCAAAAAAGAGTGCTTTTGCTAATTTTTGCCTTTTTATTTTTGCAAAGAATTGTTGCCAGTCTCTTTCTAATTCCTTTGCAAAGGTTTCTGTTAAAATGCACCACCTTTGCCTTTTTTTAAGTGTTTTTAGTCAAAGTTTGTTGACAATCTCTTCAAAATGAAAGTTTCTTAGTTCAGGGACTATTTCTATGGTCTTTATACTTATTCTACTATATCTATGCCTTTTCTCTGGTGGGAGGACCCATCTCAGACCACAAACTTTAAGTGTGGCTTCACATAACACTTATATATTGTTGTGGCCTCGAGGCACATGTTATCAAAGGTACTTGTGGTAGCCTGCCATTTGTTTTTCTTTCTTCATTATATTTAAGCTGTCTCCTGTAAATTGCAAATTATTTGACACTTATGTGCCTGGGATTTTTCTTGTGTTATCATTTCTAGTTTTTTTCCAAGCATTTTGAAATGGCATTTTCATATCTATGCCCACAGTGCAAACTTTGTTTATCTATCTTAAATTACATATTACATTTACTGGATCAGGCCATAGGTTGTGTGAGATCATTCAAAATGTGGTAGTTTTGTTTTACTGCAGATTCCATTTTATCATCAGCAGGTATTGTGCAGGTTGACGATGAATATAAGATAGTAGAAATTTTTCAAGCAAATGGGATCCACAAGGGTAAAAACACTTCCCCATGCTGTACAAATAGGTAATTAAGAGGTCATACATAAAAACTGTAAATAGGACTGAACCATTAACTGAATCTTGAAGTATGAAGTACTACATCACCTTTTATGCCAATTTTATATATGTATTTTAAGCTGTGTGTGGTGTGGTACACTGTCAAAGGCCTCTTTAAAGTTTAGTGTATTATATCATAGGGTTCACTTATGTTAGTGCTACAATGTGGTCCATTCCTCCTGTGCTTTCTGTGGATCTGTGTAGTATAACCTTCCTGGGATAAATCCCTGTTGATTCTGTGTTACCAGTTCATTTTCAACTATATGATCAAGTTCTATTTTCTTTGTTTTTTCATGATATATTTAGATCATTTGCTGCTACCTCACAGAGAATCTTTGGGTGTAATTACTTATTTGTACAGTATGGGGAGGGAGTTTTACACTCATGGGCCCCACCTCTTGAACATTCTGTACTATCATACAACCTCTTACATTTTTGTATTCTGTCTGTACTAACCATGCCCTTAGTCAATCCGTTCCATTCATCTGCCTCTTGTATACTATAAAAGTATTTCTTTACATCCTTATTTACAAGTCTGTTACTTAATTTCGTGTTATATCCTCTGGTGCTCTATCCCTACTTCTCTCGGAGAACTGTCCACTGTCCATTTAGTTGATTTCCTTTAAAAACTTAAACCATGTAACTTAGCTCTCTTAATTTTGGTACCATCTCTGTCGCCCTCCTTTGGAGCTTCTCTATGAACTTTTTGTGCTTCTTTAGGTGACATGACCAAACCTGAGAAGCATATTCTAGTTTTGGCAATATGCTAAATATTTCCTTGTCCATATAGTTAAAAATTATTCTGATATTTTCTGGCAGACAGTTTGACTTCTTAACTATTCTCCAAATATGGGATCCTGGTGAAGTGTTAGGGACAGTGTTTACTTCCAAGTCTTTCTCACAAACACAAACCTGAAGCCTATTTGCTTTAAAGTTATAATCATATTGAGGCTGTGTTTGCCTTTTTTCCATCCTCGTTACTTTACTATTGTTTGGGTTGAATTTCATCAACCACATTTCAGATCACCTTTGGGGTCTGTTTTATCACTTCCTTCATAATCTTTACATCATTCAGATAGGAATACATACCTTTAGGCAAGTCATTGATATAGATCAATAAGAGTAATGGCCCCAGAACCGAACTCTGTGGCATTTTGCTGGTCACCTTAATCCTTTTGGAAAATGCTTCTTTGACGTGCTGCCTGTGTTCTGTCCCAGTAAGATAATTTTCAATACAGGAGTTTCTCCTTTATTTCTGCTTGGTAACCAGCCTCCTGTTTGGTACGTGTTAAATGCCTTTTGGCAGCTCAGATATAGTCAGTCCACCCAGCCTTCCCTTTTGCCCAAGACTGAGTTCACTCTCTCATCGAATACTTAAGAGGTTTGTGACACATGACTGCCATTCCATAACACCATGCTGTCTCTCTTTCAGGAAATTTCTCCTCCACAGAAAGTCTTCCACTTGCTTTCAAATAACCTTTTTTCCAAAACCTTGCACACCACACTCGTTAGTTCCCAGTCTCCTTTCTGTTGTACAGGTATGATGTTTGCCCTTGTCCATTCCCTTGGCACTGTGTCTCTTTCCAGTGATATCGAGAACGGTAATTTAACTTAATCTATTGTGTATATCTGCACACTTCTTTAGCATACGTGATGAAATTTCATCAGGACCATAAGCCTTGTAAGGGTCAAGTCCTTTCAATATTCTGTTAATATTTTTTCTAGATATCTCAGTGATTTTCTGAACCTCCTCCCCATTTCAATTCAATGGTGTTCAAGCTATAGTGTCTTCCACTGTGAAACTCTTTTGAACGTGTTATTCAGCTCCTAACATATTCTTACATCATGCTTTTACAACTGCCATTTAGTCCAATTGCATTCTATGTACAGGGGGCCCCTGACTTATGAGCATCTGGCATATGAACACCCAGACTTACAAGTGAGCTCTAAAAAGAAAAAAAAATAATTCTGACATACAATCAATTACTCACAATGGCTAACTGTGGAACTGCTTTTTTTCCATTTATATATATATATATAATGTTCTATTCACTATATTTACTCTGGAATACTATATTTGATACATTATTTCTGTCAGGTATAGGTATTTACTCTAGTTTTGGGCTTATTTTATATTTTCTAACATGAACAGATTGACTTACGAACAGGGTCCAAGAACCTAACCCATTCAAAACCTAGGGACCCCCTGTGTTGATTTCCCTCAATTGTTTGTCCAGTATTTCCCAAAGTAAAAGTAAAGAGAGAGTCGACACTATGCAGAAATAAGATGACAGCCTTAAGCTGCATCCAAAAGTGGCTATTATTTCAAGAAGAAAAGAATCTCTTGCACTAAGGGTAGTGAAAGTAGGAATAGTCTTACAGAGGATGTCATAACAGCAGTAAACATAATCTCATCAAGCATTGATTAGACAGACATTGGGCAGGATCAGATGTACTGTATGACAATTCCCAATCTGGCTTATTCTGCTTCACCAGTAAGACACACAAGAACGAAGAGTTCATTTCAAGGGAACCCTGTGGATCCTGATCATTAAATGAAATACAAATGAGGAACACTAAGTAAATGAGTAGTACATCTTCTCTAATAGATAGATCATTGGTTCTTGCATTATTCTACTGCCTCATGTCAAGGTTAAAGGTATCTGGTGCTTCTTCCTCATTCCTTACGAAGATGCTAGCCACAGGCTTTTAAGCCCCTGTGCTCAGGTCTGAATACAGCAGTCTTGCTGTAGATCCTGGTACTGATGCTGTAGAGTTACAGAGTGTCTGCTCTCTGCTCCACCATTTAAGATGATTTCATTCTCTTAGCACTGTGCCTCTCTCCAGTGACATCTTGAACAATGATTTAATTCAATCTAGTGTATCTGCATACCTCTTTAGCATGTAATGAAATTTCATCAGGACCACAAGCCTTGTATAGGTAAATTATTTCATATATTTGCCAGCCTGACCCTGAAGAAGTTTCTTCTCAGATGCCTATTCCATTATCATTGAAATAACTTCATACCATGACGTTGATTTCCCTCTCTCAGTACAGACTGACTGCATTTCCAAAATACTAGGCAGATCCATATCTTTTTTTTTTTTTTTTCCTTTGGAGGCTCTAGCCACCGACAAAAGTTCATATCAAGGCCAGACCTTAAATGAAACAGAGAGAGGTTGATGAAGGGGAAAAAGAAGAGACAAGGGAAGTATATATGAATTTTGGAGGAAGTGAAAAACCTGCCTTTTGAAATGTTCCAGGTCAGTTGTTGGAAAAGACTTGAGAAGGTAGAGAGTTTCAAAGCTTTGAAATGCAGGGAAAGAAACTTCTTAAAGACTTTGGTCATATGCCCTCTCACTGTTTTGTATGTTAGTGCTGGTAGTCTTGGGAGGGCCTGGAAGGAGGAGTGGTGTGAACAGAAATGAATGAAAATTATCAGGGAAGAGGGAAAGAGGGATGCACAATTATGCCCTCACTGAGAGTATGGGAAGGTGTTACAGAGCATGGATGGAATTGATTTGGAAGATGAGGGTGAAAGAAAAGACTGGAATTGTGAAGTATACATGGGTGTTTGTATATATATGCCTGTGGATATGAAGACTGTGTGAGGTAAAGATAAAATAAAGTGTTTTTAGAGAAATATAAATGACTGTATAAATGGTTTTGAGAAGAGAAAGGTGGTTGTAATGGGTGATAAGAATGTGAAGGTGGGATGTGATGACAGTTGGTAAATGGAGAGTGCCTGAAGTAAATGAGAATGGAAATTATCTTGTGGATGTCTGTGCTGAGAAGGGTTTATTCATTGCAAACACCTTTTTTATGGACAAAATGATCTACAGGTATACATGGATGAGAGATAGTGGAAGAGAAAAACAAAAGGGTTTGATTGACTTTGTGGCAGTGGATTAAAGATTGAGAAAGTTTGTGCTTGATGCTACAGTTGTGGGAGGATTCCTTGGAGACTCTTACCATTTCATGGTTTTTGTGGGGATGAGGATCAGGTAGAAATGGAGGTATGGAATAGGAAGAATGGAGAGGTAAAAGTGTTGGCAAGTGAAAAGCTGAATCAGAAAGGATGAGCATGAAAGAAAGTTGACTGAAAGTTTTGATGGAAGTGCAGTAAATGTAGGGATGCAGCTTTATGTGAATGAGGTGTTTGAAATGTTTAGAGAAAGACTGTTAAAGGTTGTATTATTGATAGTTGGATATAAGGTCGCTAGATATAAGAATAAAAAGGGAAATGCATAATGGAGGGATGAGATTAGAAAGAGAAGGAAAAGGCATTTGTTAGATTGATCAAAACTAATGTATCAGTGGAAGTTTAACAAAGGAGGAGGGAGGAATATAAGATGTGTAAGCAGAATGTTAAGAAGCTGATAGAAGAAAGCAAAGAAAGAGTAGATGAAGATTTTGGAAGAAAGTTGAGTGAAAAATTTAGGGAAAATAAGAAATTGTACTGGAAGGAGATGAAAAAGGAAAGAACTGGACATATGAGTGGAAATGTTAATGTGGGAAGTAAGGAAGGGAAGATGCTGAATCAAAAGGAGAAAGTGAAAGGAAGATGGAAACAGTATTTTAAACTGGTGAATGTGGGGGAAGGTGAGGCAGCAGTTGTTACATGCATGGGTATGGAGAATGGAAGGTAAAAAGGAATAAATGAGGTTGAAGGTAGGAAAGGCACCTGGACTGAGTGGGATCACGGCTGAAATGTTGAAGTATGGAGGGGAAAGTGTGATAGAGTGGATGCATTTGATATGTAATTTAACTTGGAAACTGAAGGTCATGCTTGAGGATTGGGTAAAAGCTATTATTGTTCCTTTATTCAAAGAAAAAGGTCTTAAGGATATATGTAGCAATTACAGGGGAATAAGTCTGTTATCCCTGGGAACTGGGGAGAATGAATCCATCCCATGTATTTCCTGTGTGTCGTAGAATGCAACTAAAAGGGTTGGGAATGGGATCTGGAAATCCTCCCCTCCTGTTTTACTTTTCCAAAAGATGAAACAGAGACACAAGCCAAGTGAGGATTTATCTCCTTTAAGGCTCAGTCCTCTGTTCTTGATGCTACCTCACTAATGCAGGAAATGGCAAATATGTAAAAAAAGATATACCAGGAAAAGTGTATGCAAGAGTTGTGATTGATTGAGTTATGGAAATGACTGAATGCAGAGTAAATGAGGAGCAAGGGGGATTGAGGAAAGATGGGGGTTATGTAGATCTGATTTTTATGGTGAAAATGACTGGAAAAGTATCTAACAAAAGGTAAGAAGCTGTATGGTGCTTTTATGGATCTGGAGAAAGCGTGTAACAGACTCAAGTGGAATGCTTTATGGGATGTGTTAAGGATATATGGGGCCAAGTGTTGAATGGTGTGAGTCTATAGAGGAGCAAATATAAGAGTGGATGTAAAGTCAAGTGAAAGCTTCAGTATACATGTGGGTGTGAGGTAGGGCTGTGTGATGTCACCATGGCTTCTTAACATATATGTGGATGGACTGATAAGAGAGTAGAAAGCAAATTGGGGAAAGGGGGCATACAGATGAAGTGTGGTGGAGAGGTTTGGTGGCTAGTGACAGGCCTGTATGCAGATGATACTATATTGTTTGCTAAGAGTGAAGAGGACATGCAGAAGGTTGTAAGTGTATTTTAAGATGTGTGTAAGTGTAGGCAACTAAAGGTAAATGAGAATATAAGTAAAGTAATGGTGTATGGAAGGAAACAGTGAAATTATAACCCAATTGAGTGAAAGAAGTGTGTTCTAATTTGTTTTATAGATATGCTATTAATGCGTTTGTTTTGGGATGACAAACCCTGCAGCATAGACTTTCATTGTAATCTATGTTGTTTAATCATTCACAGGGTTTAATATTGAATTTATTACTTACATAAAATGAAACACCTCCTTTTCTATCTTTTCTAAAGAGTTTGTGATCTATTTGACTGAATTGTCTCTTCATTTATAGCTTCACTGTATCATGATTCACCTGCTATATTGAAGTAACACCAGGTATATTACTAGTTTTTTTTTTCGTGTTTGCTGAGATGGCATGGGCAACTGAATGCCCAAATC
>JAUUDW010009910.1:0-10220 GCA_032361385.1 Panulirus guttatus | reverse complement strand
GTAAATGCAAGAGTCTTGGAGAGAGGGGCATGTATACAGTCTGTAGGGGATGAGAGGGCTTGGGAATTGAGTCAGTTGTTGTTTGCTGATGGTACAACACTGGTAACTGATTAAGTTGTGACTCTACAAAAGTTGGTGACTGAGCTTGGAAGGGTGTGTGAAAGGAGGAAGGTGAGAGTAAATTTTGATAAAGTACGGTTGTAAAGTTTAGCAGAGTTGAGGGACAGGTTTGTTGGGGTGTGAGATAGAATGGAGAAAAATTGGAGTAAGTGAAGTGTTTTAGATTCCTGGAAGTGGACATGGCAGCGAATGGCACCATGGAAGTAGAAGTGACTCATAGTGTGGATGAGGGGCCAAAGGTTCTGGAAGCACTGATGAATGTATGGAAAGAGAGATGATTATCTGGGATGGCAAAAGTGGGTATGTTTGGAGGAATAGTAGTCCCAACAATATTATATGGATGCGAGGCATGTATGCTGACAATATTTGGTGTGAGGTGGTTTGATCGAGTAAGTAATGAAAGGGTAAGAAAGATGTGTAGTAATGAAAAGAGTGTGGCTGAGAGAACTGAAGAGGGTATGTTGAAATGGTTTTTTGAACACATGGAAAGAATGAGTAAGGAAAGGATGACATAGAGGGTATGTGGAGGGAACAAGGAGAATGGGGAGACCAAATTGGAGATGGAAGGATGAAGTTAAAAAGATTTTGAGTGATTTCATCCTGAACATGCAGGAGGGTGAAAGGCGTGTATGAGAAAGAGTGAATTGGAGTGATGTGGTATAGTCAACATTCGTCAATGGACTGAGCCCGGCAATGTGAAGCTTCAGGTGTAAACCATGGAAAGGTTTGTTGGGCATGGTTGTGGATATGGAGCTGCGGTTTTAGTGCACAGCACATGACAGCTAAAGCATTGATGTGAGTGGATGCAGCCTTTCTTCTTCTGTTCTTGGCACTACCTTGCTAATGCGGGAAATGGCGGTCAAATATGGAAAAAGTAAAATAGAGTGGTCTTACAGGTATCATCATCCTTTTGAGTTTTGCATCATTGTCATGGTAAATTCATAATTCATGTTTCTCCTGCTTATCCAAATCTTGAGTGCACATCAGCATTCATAAGCAATTGCAGACATGCTGCTTAGTTTGAGGCCATATCCCTCTTTTTTGCAAAGTGATTTGCAGATTTTTGTGCTCTTATTAATGTTATAAATGGGCAGAACACTTTGTTCAGAAAACGTGTAGTATATATTCTTATTCAAAGTTGAGATAACACAGTAATAGGAGTCACAATGCTGTTTCTTCAATCAGACTGGGAACTTGGAGCAGATGAATTTATAGCTGATGATGGTGGTGACATGGAAGATTATGTGTATCGCAAACCTAGTCGACCTGCACCCCCACCCCCTATTTACAGTCTCGGCTCAGTTGCATACGATGATGCTGCTGAAGGTTAGTATTAAACAGTTGTGCAATGTACCTGTGCTTACTTTTAAACTAATGCCGATAAGATATATAGAGAGACACATCATGTAACAACCAAAAAGTTAATTTATGTTATTTATACTTGGTATTGGTTCACTTAAGTCTTGAAAGACACTGATTATTTCATTGTCCTGAACCATGATTGCGGCTTGTTCCTTGATGAATTGAAATGTAGTGGAAAGAATTGCAACAACTAAACATATATATGGTTAGAGAAAGTACATATCATACAGGGTCATTACTTATTAGCAAAAGTGATGATTTTAGAGAAAGCCAAAGACATGGAAGCTGAAGAATCAACAATGGAGGGCTTACCAGAATAGTGAATGGCACCAAAATTAGAAAGATTACTAAAACAGGAGATTGATATAGGGAAATCATTGATGATTTTTGAACTGGAAGAGGATCTTATTCTGTTAAAAGAGGAAAGGGTGAAAAAGGAAGGAATGGTGATCAAAAGGGTAGTGGAGGCTTAGAAATGCCAGATGCAATTTTTTAAGTAAACAAAGGAGAATTGATTGACATAATCAAGTCATAAGGAGTCATCCAGTTATGGTTACATTTGATCTAAAGTAATCTAGCCAGGAAAAACATAGGTAATTTAGGAAACTTTAAAGCAAGGTGTAATTCAGCAGGGAATTCATCAGACACAACAGACCAAGGGAAGAGAGAAAAAAAAATGCATAGAATACAATCATAGGACAAAGAACATACTCATCAAATGATTAAGAGGACAGAACAGCCTCAGCCATAAGGTTTAGAGGTCAGGAACATTGTGAGACAATTGTGTCGGACTAAAAGTAATGTGTACAGATATGGATGAATTTGTAGTTAATGGTAAAGAAGTGGAATTCTTGGACTGAATTAGGGAAAACGAACCTGATTTTGTTGGGGTTGCAGAGACAAGATTCATTAGAGATTTGATCTCACTTCTTTTTTGCAGAAGGATACATGATATGTGGAAGGAAGGAAAGGACAAAGAATTGACCATAATAAGAGACAGTAATACCTTTCAGGAAATGCTTGTAGATGGCCTATTCAGACAAATACAAAATGGGAAAAGTAACTGTGGGAAAGAAGGGTATGTAAAGTAGTGTTAATCATATATAATCCTCCTTGAATTTTAGTGATTGGGAGCAAACATATAATGGAAAAAAAGGAACAGTCAGGTTGTTATATGAAGCAGAAAAAATATGCATATCTCAGGCTGGTTAAGTACTGACAATTGGGGATTTTAGTTGTAAAGAGACAGACTTAGGGAATTTAATTTCTCAAGGAATACCTACTTATAAGTACCTACAGCGGGATTTTTCCTGAATGGCAGGGCTATCATGTAGCACTCACCACATCTTGTTTGTTGAATTACATTATTTCCCCCCACCATGACACCATTAGGATAATTATTTATTTGAGGCTTATTGGCAGTTGCCTTCAACCATGAGTAAAGTCTTCATTTTAATGCCTCAGTGGTCATTCCATGCATCTTTCTAATTTAAGTAGACACTCAGGTTACTGTACATGACATATGTATATATTTGTCTGACATTGCTTAGGTATGTTTCTAAACTTGATAATGCTTCATCTTCTTTGATGATATGTTTTTAGATTTTTAATGTCCTTTATGCCTTTTTCTTTTTATTCATAGCTTTTCTTGCATTTCTCCCTTCCTCTTTCTAGACAGTAGAATTCCATCTACTTCAGTATCTTGTGGTATTTCTTAAATTGTGCTCCAGACCTTCAGTGTACCTTGTGAAGTGTTTCTGTAGCCTTTGAAGTCTATTTATTCCATCTGTTTATGTGGTGACCATACAACACAGCAATGTTTTGAGTATTTTGCTTCTCATGCTCACAACGAACAGTTTATCAATTTTAGTTTTGTATTTATATATTTGTAGTTACTTACAGAGGTACCTTGCCAACCTCTGGGGTTGTGTTTCTGGAAGAACTCATGCTTGGCAAAACCTATATTGGCAAGGGAAAGGCCTATGGGAATTTGGGGTTAAGGGGAGTGTCTCTTGAGAGACATACCTGAAATTCGACAATGAACATTTCAAAGGGTAGAAATAAGCATATTACATTTGAAAAAACATGCATATTCCATAAAAGTACACAAAAATTATGTACAAAACCTTAAAGTAAAATATGATGGCAATATGTCACCTCAGGTGCTACACCTCTGTACTCGTACAAAAGTAGTCAGCCAGCTACACCACACAAAAGGCTAACTAATTGCCATTCCTGGCAATGGTGGTCAGCTGGGCTGGGCTGGACTACAAACTGCCCATGGCCATGTAACATTTGCCCATTATGTGGAAAAATTTTGGTAGTTCTATGGAAAACCATGAATGCTCAGAACTTGGTGTTGTGGTTGATAATATGGCATGCACTTCTACATTCTTCAGAGCATGTATACTCAAAACCATGGTTGGCAAAACCAAGGTAGAAAATGGACAGTTATGCAGAATTAGAGTTTTGGATTGTATACAGAATAAGGGTGAGGGAGTAGGGAATGGCTCAGTGATGGAGGTTACTTCCTCATTGCCCACCTTCCCTGCCACCACCACCTAAAGTTTCTCCTTCAGCCTCACTTTTGGAACTGGTTGTTTACTTGTTTTAAACTATGAATAATGATGGATTCCATAGCAGTGAAAAAAGATGTTGTATTTTCCATGGTGGATGTCAGCTCTTACTTGAGATCTCTAGAGCAATTGCGCACTATTGCTGTGCGTGGTTTTTGAACCTTTTTTTTACCAAGTGTCCTGGGCAATTGCCTGCTATTGCTGAATGTAGTTTTTGAAACTTTTTAATTTTCTCCATGTTAGATAGTGGGTTGCCAAGTAGCAGTGACCATGTGTAGTTTAAGAAATTATGGAACTAAAGGGAAGTTCAGTATTATGAAGCAAGTGGATGACACAGCAAAATATAACCTGTTGAAATGGTAGACTAAGAATGCGTTTAACCCTTTTGGTGCTAGAAGCTGTATATCCACTTTGACATTAAAGTCATTTTATGCAGGAAGTGGATTTACCCCTTGGCTTGACAAAAACATTTCCTTCTACTGCGACAAGCAGTAATACCCTCACATCCTTGAAAGCCCTGCCACAACTCCAAGCATACTGCCATCTGTGAGAAAAACTGCAACTAGTGGATGTGTTTACATTTACTCAAGCAGTAAGTAGCTCTGTCATTTGAGGTTAGTTTTATTGACATAATACTATTATATTATACCTCACTTACTGGTGTATATTCAGCATTATAGTACCAATGATCTGATATAGGCCAAAGGTTTCGTATTAAGGTGGTAAAAGAATTTACTGTATAAAATAAGTCAGTGTTTATCATTTTTAAAATCTTTATCTGTTCACCATTTGTATGTGTGTGTGATGTTTGAGCTTGATCTTTCTGTATATGCAGGCAAGTTACAGATGGTATATTAGCCTGTGATGTTCTTAAGCGTGTTTTATTTACTCTCAGGCATGCTCATATATACACCAGAGGTTATGAGGGCTGCCTTATGTAAGCAACACGATATGTAGTGTTTGTTTACACTCAGTCTGCTGACTGATAACATGTGGAGTGAGTATCCAGTGAACTCTCATGTTTTGACTGTGATGTTATTGATTTGTTAGTCAGCCATATATTAAGTGCTTATAACTTCTCTGGTAAATGCTGTAACTCTTATCTGTATATTTCATATTATGCTGATAGAGCTAGAGGTTATAGATTAAGCTGCTAAACAGTATTTTCATGGACATATTTCATTTTTCCCATAGCATTCTTGAGTGGCCAGAGGAAGAAGACTGCAACTGATGCAGAGACTGAAGCCATTTTGACAGTGGTTGAGAGTGGGAGGGAGTTGAGGACATTAATGATTATGATGCCTCATAAGTACAGCTGGGTAATGAGGAGGTGGAAATACCTGACCCACTTCCATCTGTCAGCTCTTGTCCACAAATGGCATAAGATTGATAATGTCGAAGGCCAGAAACTCCCAGATTTATGTTGTATTTGACTGATGAGAAAAATGTGATATGTAGCTGCGGGTAACGGATTTTAGGTTTAGGGTATTAGCTTTATTTTTCATTAAATTCATACAAAATTATTCATAATGTACATGATACTGTATTTTTATTGTCATTATCATAATTTACACTGAAATATTAGAGAAATAAAACCATGGCAAAATGGCAACTTTTATTTTTCACCAGAAATTTTTCATATTTCCAGGAATGTCCCTCTTTTCTTGTGTAGTGGTATTATATAATGCATATTGATATTCAGGTTTATATCTTTATAACTAAATTATTTGAGCTGTTTAATGACTCCATTGGGTCAGTTTACAAGCCATTTCTTGGAAAACAATTTTTCACATGTACAAGCCATTTCTGGAAGAACAATTGTTCGCATACAATATTACCTACCTTTTTTCAAGCAACTCATCATTTTTCTCCATTCAGTATGGATTTTGAGGAATTTCAGTGCCAGATTTAGAAAATATTCTCCTTTTGATATCGAAAAAGTCACAGAAAAGATCAAATCAGTTATGTCATTTTTGTGGATGACACTTTTTGGAACATCAGAAACTAAACCAGAAAGGTTAAGTAACAATAAGAAGAATGAAGATAATATGGAAGGAGATAAAGAGTGAATATGTGTGCAGCATTAGTTTTTCTCTACAGAAATCTCACTCTAATGGTTACACATTATGTATGAAGGTTCTGCCGTGATATATTTGGCAGATGATATATGACACTTGCTTCCTGCCCCAGGAGTCCCTTTTTTGCCTTATGAGACTCCTGCTGTACTTAGGAAGCTGGCCATGTCCATTGGTTGGGATCACAGTCTTAATAAAGTGATGTGATGCTGTGTGTGCATCTATGTGCAGAGAGTGCAGGGTTAGTGCTCAGTGTCTTCATGATGGTACATTAGTTGTATTGTGGGCATGAAGGGTCTTGGAATATATTTGAAACTGATAAGAGTAATTGCAAAGAAAGGTAACTGTTCGTGAAAGTTCAGGATAAACTACTGATTAAAGTAGTACAGTTTTCATAGCCAACAAAGTAAACCATAGTTGTTGAAAAAAATCCCTGAGACTCCTTCAGAGTTTGTAAATGGGCAACTTAATGAATCATTTTAAACCAGAAGGTAGCTATATGTTTCTTGTTGGTAGTCTGTTTAATAAGGGAAAGTTACATTATGAAGACAGTATAGTTTGCGAAAAATTTTGGCTTTGCACAGACCCCAGCTCTGCCCTGTTTATTGCAAAGAGTATTACAATGGTGAAATTCTCAATGCTACTTAGCAAGAAGGTCTTGCTTTTCAAATGTTATAAGTATACAAATTTGGTGAAATTGTATAAAAGGAAAATTCACGTAATTATCTTTGTTTTTAGGATTTCTTGTGGACAATGGAGAATTCTTCATCCGCTCATCCGGCTCACCCTTCACATTCACAAGTTCAACATTCTCTGCATCTGACTTCTTCCCTGGAAGTCATTCTTCTGATTATGATGTAATATTTGGTGGACCTTCCCAAACTCCAGGTCTTTCTGATGCTTTGTCAAATAAGTTAGTGGATCATATAGGTGATGAAGGTGAGGAAATGTATGATGAACAAATGAGAGAAAGTAAATCAGATACAGAAAACCATACTTCAAATGCTGATGTCAGTGTCTCTCACCTACATTACCAAGTAGTGGATGAGACTGAGCAGTCATCCTCAGCCAACACAGGCCTGGGACAACTCAGACATACCAGAGATAAGTTACGCTTGGAAATACCTACAATATCTCTTACAGGTGATGCAACCAAAAGCACAACAATTACTCATGAAAATGGTCAAAATGAATTAGAAAAATGTAATGGCCAGAATTTTACAAGTATGAATCTTACAAGAACCGAACCAGAAGTGAGTGAAGTTTGAGTTAAACTAAACTTAGAATATAAGTGTTAACAAAGTGAAACTACGCTTAAGATTGTATCATAAAGTTTTGTACATATAAACTGTATTTTATATTTATATCTCAGGACATTGAAATGAAAAGTAGTGCAGATGATACAGATATATGTAGAGTGTTAAGTTATATACTGTTTATTAGAATAAACATGGAACTGGGTGTCAGTGAGGTAATGATAACCACATGGAACATGGTGTACATATCAGAAAATGTACCCATTAATATTGTTAAAGCTCTCTGTACTGAAATACTTGAGCAGATGTGCCCTTCTACAGACAATCAACTCATCCATATCAAACTGATATTTGTATGGGGATCATAAGTATGTTGATCTTGAACACACAGAAAAATGTCTTTTGATGAGTATTTTGTTTTAAATATCTGCATCATGAGACTCTTTTTTTTCATGCTCATTGAATCCGTGCTGCTAATAAACAGTTTTTTATAGTTAAGTGAAGGTATGATGTTTTGATAATTTATTATGAAAGATTGTTGACTTGTTTTCCTGTACTGGTACTTGCCTCAAAAACCGAAAAGAATGACGCTAAGTGTATGCTATTGTTGTAAAATATTAAAACTGTATAACTAACATCAAATATAGATTGTGATGAAATACTTGTATATTATGTAAATACAAATGACTTGTTCATTAAGTTAGGTTTATACTTATTGTATAAAAGTGGTAATAAAAGTGACAACTGTCAATTTTGAACCACCAAAGCAGCTATGGTAAGGTTATTTTTCCCACTCAGAACACAACCAAATTGGCCTTACAATAATGCTGCTTAGGTTTAGAAGTGGTAAGAGTATCACACAAGCACAACCAGTGCCTCCTTTGTGTCTTAAGGAAACAAAAAGCTGCCGTCCACAATGCCTGTTGTATGTTTTCCTTATGCATTAAGAAAATAAGCTTTCGTGTGCAATTTGTAGAATGTTGAAGACTTTACTCCTACTGTAGTTTAAAGAATATTTAAGAACTGCGAGATACATTTGCTTTATTTGCAACATTAGTTTTATTGCCAAGAATTATCTATATAATTTAATTAATTATTAAACTATTAAATCCAACATAACACTTTAATAATTCATTGTCTTGTTTGTAAAAACTTTTTTTTCAAAATCCTGAAAACATTACCTTCATAGATTTATAAATTCCATATACCAAAGATATTAAAAAGACTGACAGGGGTCTTCAGAATGTACATTTCCAGATCTTTGTTTACCTGATAACAAAAATTAAGGGTCTAATATTAGCCTGAAGGGTGTTATGGCATGACAAGGTGGTATTTGGTAGCTGAAATGCATGACCTAATGATTTGATAAGACATTATTGCTTTAACTGTTATTGATACTAATATCCTAATAATTACACCAATTAAACATGCACAGATGCAATCTATTATTCACACAAACATCAGAAGCTTTGTGAGAATTTTTTTGATGTTAACCAGAGTTATGGTGCCTAAAGTGTCTTACATATTGAATGGGTTGAGGAGCTGTCAGTGAAGTTTTTGGGACATAGATTGGACAGGCATATCAAAGGACTTTCATGACCAACAGCAACTGAGGTGGAACATAGTTAAGTAGGGGACTGTACATCTAGGCTTTTGCTATTATTTCAGTTTATTATACTCTAGTTAATACTGATAATTAGATGTTCATAAAAATTGGATTTAAGGCAAAGTAGTGAGATCTTGTTTGTAAAAATGATGTTATTTCATCTATTGGATTTACATACAAACGTCATATTATCATAGATATCTATTCTTGTGTTACATGATGCAATGGCATAAGTTGGAAGATCAGGACTGTAATAACCACTTATTGTATGTATGTGAATAAGGAAATCCTGGCATCTCCTCTATAAGAATTTTTGTGTTATTTTATGTATATGTTTTAGAATTTGATGTAGATGTCTAAACAATGATAAAAAAGTTAGGAAAACATAATGCTGGATTTTGGAGCACTCTCATTCCACAAGCACCTTTGACTCCTCACCTACCCTAAATGCTCACTTCACCTTCCATGTTTCCATGTGCTGCTATGTCAACCACCAGGTATATAAAACACTGCATTTCCTAAACATATTTTCCATTCAAACTCACTTCAATGATCCTATTCCTCTTCACTGCTAGACCAGATAACCTTGCTTTAATTCACTTTTACTCTTAACTTTCTCCTTTCACGCACACTTCCAAATTCATACACCAGCTTCAACAGTTTTTCACTCTAATCTGCCACCAGTCCCATGTCATCAGAAGACAACTTTGTCACCTCCCCTAACAGACTGCATATGTGTCCAACACCCTTGCACTCACCTCTTTCACCACCCCAGCCATAAACAAATCAAAAAAGTATGGTGACATCATTCACCCCCCACCACAAACCTACCTTCCCCTGAAACCACTCACACTCTTACTTTAACACATGCCATATTCTCATGATTAAAGTTCTCACACATTCTAGTAGCATTCTTCCTACATATATTTGTAACACTACCTGTCTCTCCCTTGGTTATATTCAGACATATAAACACCTCCCACAGAACCTTCAAGGTGAATAAGCTCTCCTTGCATGGCTCCTTCTTCTTTTCCAACTTTCAGATAAAAATTACAAGGAGGGAGGGTTTACTGTTCCCTTTAGTCTTCTTTTAACACAAACAACAAATATGTTGGAAGTATTCTTTTTCCCCCATCCCTATTGATGATATTATTTATTTATTTATTATGCATGATCGCTGTTTCCCGCGTCAGCGAGGTAGCGCCAGGAAACAGATGAAGAAAGA
>JAUUDW010009899.1:0-10220 GCA_032361385.1 Panulirus guttatus | reverse complement strand
ACATGCCTGCCTCGAAAACACCACCGCATGCATTTTTCCACAGTTTCTCTTCCTTCAGTACTCTTCCAATCTATTTCCCCATGTCACAGGTGGTATGCCTCTCACACCAACCCCTTTAATCATACTATCATACACTCTCCTTGTAAACTACCCAATTTGCATTTTTTATACATGCCCAATCCATCTCAAAGTATTATGTTTCACCCAATCTAACACTCTACAATTCATTTCCTTTCCATTCTCTGCCATAACAAATCTCTCATTCACTCCCTCATTTCTTTCTTCATTCTATCTCATCATACCACATGATCCACTCAAATAGCACATTTTTCACAACCTGGATTCCTGATCTCCGTAACTCATTCCATGTTTTGGCTGCATAGGTCAGGGTTGGTAGGACTATGCTGTCCCTTAATCCTCTCTTCACTTCCATACTTACACCTCTACCCTTTATAATTCTATTAGGGGACCCAATGATTCTTCTACCTCATACTGCTCTCTCCTTTATTTCTCCTTCCATTTCACCAAACTTACCCAAGACAGTCCCCAAAACTTAAATTTTGTCACCTCTTCCGATCCAAATTATGTTATTTTGAAGTAAAGAACTGCAAAGTTAACTAAGAACAGGGATAAGTAAACAGGAGTTAAAATTCTGGCTACCATGTGAACGCTGTGATTTGAGCATGAACCACAGAAATTCACTCTGTTTTATTCCTACAGTAAGTATGAAAGCTGTCATCCTAGCTCTAATAACCTTTAACTCTTTGATCAGACCTCTTATAAATCAGTGTTGCACTGAGGGGATCACCAGTCATTCAAAACCGAATCTGCAAAACTGAGGCTAGAGATGAGAGCAAAGAGGATAGACTAGAGATGAACACACCAGAAAGCAAATGTTCAGAGATGCTATGGGAATTTGTAAAGGAGCAAGACCAGAAGGTAACACATCTAGAGATAAAGTTAAAAACAGATGAAACATTTCAAGGATCATGAAGGAAGTAATGAAACTAGAGAGGAACAGAAATACAGTTTAGTAGAGGGGATTCAGGGGGATACAAAACCAATTGAAAGAAGGTGAAGCCATTAAAAAGCAAGCAAAGTCAGATCGGTCTTCTCTGGATGAAACTGTGGCTGTTTAGGCAGAGGAAAGGACTATAATGCATACATAATCTATCTAAGACAATGTTGGAACAATATCGGCAGCCAATCAAATAGAGAAAAGGATTAAAGCACAAAGAGAATCTTTTGAATTTGTATAGACAACTGTCAAGTTAGAGAAAAGTACTAACACACACAGAGTGACTGGTGATAGAAGAGGGCAGGGAAGTTTGGAAGGAGCAATTTCAGCAGTGAGATCAGCTAAGCATGAGGAGAGATGGAGAGGAGGACAAACCCAAGGTGATATTAAGAGAGGTACGTATGTACACATGAAATAATGTGAAACAGTTGAAAGAATAATATGCACTGTTAGAGATGAAGCAATCATGGAAGTATATGGGCTTGCAGATGGAAGATTTAGTAAAGTAAACATTATACAGAACTAGTGCTTGCTAGCTAAACTATACCTTAAAGAAAAGGTGGATACAGAGATGTTGACAATTCTACTCTGAAAAGTTAATGACTTGCCTGAAAGCAAGGAATCCTACCTGAATACTGGATGGAATGGGAGCGAAGGGTGGTGAATTAAAGCTGTAGGTTTTTAAAACTCCCATTTATTAAAGATATAGACAGAGACTGAAGTGGGGGTGCCAGGCCGCACTGGGCCATAAGCGGCACCCGCCAACTCCCAGCCGGTACTGAGACAATAGACGCCGCATGTGTGTAGCGCACATGCGTGGTATTTTGAATTCCAGTCAGCAGTCTCACAATGTAGCACCAATACTTAATATCTACACACCTCCTTTCCCCTTTACGCTCGTAGCGCAGTCTCGAGTGGAACACGGACTCTCTCAAGTGAGCAGAGGTGAATAATAGGGGGTCTTGGGAGGGTTGAGTAACGGCTCTCTTTCCTGGCCAGAGCAAGGGGCACAGCGACTTAGCAGGGAGGGGTTATCACTCCTATGAAACACTGGGCGTAGATGTAGTGGACGAGGCGACTGTAGCGTTGACCCTAAGATGCAGCAGGGCAGACTTCCTGTAGGTTCCTATCTTTGAGGAAGGGTCCTGTTGCCTGGTCGTCGGTAGAAGTGGTGGTGCTGGCAACAATGCACCTGACGTGGGCGGTCGAGGTGGTGCAGTCTTCCCCGTCAGGTTTGGTTGGTCAGGGAGCAATGCTGGGTTGAAGGGTGCCAGGACAGGTGGTGAAGTCAGAGCTGCCTGGACCTTCTTGAATGCTTGCTCATGGTCGGGGGTCCAGATGAAGGAGCGTTTGGGGCTCATGAGCGTACGTAGTGGCTGTGCTGCTGCTGAGATGGCTGGAGTGAAGTTAGTGACAAGTGTGGGGGACTCGTTATCTGAGGTGGCACACACAAGATGGCAGCCGGTGTGTGACTTGGTAGATGAGGGACCCGTATCAGAGTGACTCGTAGCAGAGTGACGCGTATCAGAGTGACTCGTAGCAGAGTGACGCGTCGGCGAGTGACCCGTATCAGAGTGACTCATAGCAGTGACGCGTTGCAGAATGACTCGTAGCAGAGTGACGCGTAGCAGTAACCCGTATCAGAGTGACTCGTAGCAGTGACGTGTAGTAGAGTGACGCTGGGCGTAGTTGTGCGTGCGTACGTGTGTGGCGTTGGTAGTAGGGCCCAGGGAGATGCAAGTCCTCAGGTGGATCAGCTGGGCGGAGGTGTTGGCCGGAGCAGTATGCCGGCTGGCGTCTGCGGGGGACGCGCTCGGAGTCTTTGAGCCGTGCCAAATTTTGAATAGGTTCGCAACACCACACTGCACTGTAACTGTATAACGCACTGACACTGTAACACTGCACCGCACGAACACTGTAGCACTCCTGGAGACACTGTAATGCACTGCATGAACACTTTAGCGAGTGTCCTGGGTCATTAAGAAATCCGGTAGAGTGGAGAGGTAACGCCATGTAATGGAGGACTCCTGCCTGGATTGCGTCACGTTGAGCCCGGCTTGTTAAAGTCTTTGTCTAGGGAGCATCCTACTCACAGCGCCATGGATAGGATGGTACCGAAGGGTGGTGAATTAAAGCTGTAGGTTGTTAAAACTCCCATTTATTAACAATATAGACAGCGACTGAAGTGGGGGTGCCTGGCCGTAATAGGAACCCTCCAACTCCCAGCCGGTACTGAGACAATAGACGCCGCGCGCCTGGTGCGCATGCGTGGTATTTTGAATTCCAGCCAGCAGTTGTACAGTGTTGCTCCGATATTTAATATCTACACAGGTAGAGGACAGCTTAACCACATCTCTAATAGGTTGTTACTATATCCCTGGCTGACTTAACCATTACTCCTTGAAATTGGCCATCCCTCCTTATCCCCATCATTGAACTAGACCATTAATCCTTTGGCCTTGGCCATCTTCACATACATCCCTTTATCTGCTCCTTTAAAAGTACCTAATCTGTCAGGTGATTTGGGTGAGCCCATTTGATTATTTAGGGGACAATTTACATATGCTGGAATAACCAGCTTCTTGCCCATGTTCTTTTTGTGATTCTTGCTGTACTTCATAAAAATGTATAGACCAGTGAATCTGCATTGCAGATCACAGTTTGCATTCTATAGTTTCATGATAAATTCTCTAGGTATTGCCTGGATTAAGTTCTCCTATTCCTATTGATGATTTATGTGACATGCTTTTTGCTATCCCTGGGGAAGAGTACTTCCCACGAATTCCCTGTGTCATAGAAGGTGACCAAAAGGGGTGGGAGCAGGGGGCTGGAAATCCTCCCCTCCTGATTTTATTTTTCCAAAAGGAGTAGAGAAGGGGCCAAGTGAGGATTTTTCCTTCTAAGGCTCAGTCATCTGTTCTTGACGCTACCTCGCTAATGCGGGACATGGTGAATATGTATGAAAAAAATGCTTTTGATATTCATTCTTAATCATTTCTGAATTTAGTTAAAAAAAAAACTTATGTATTCCTATCTTTTCAGACTGACTATGTTAATGTTCTGTTTGTGGATAACCCAGTGGGAACAGGGTATAGTTTTGTTGAAGACCCAAAGCTTTTGGTCCACAACAACTCTGCTGTTGCTGATGATCTTGTGACATTCATGAAAGGATTTTTCAAGAAGGTGAGTGAGTGCTTAGGAAGAGTATAATTTTCAAAACACTTTATGAAGCATCTTAATGAAGATGAAATTACAAAGAATAGTTAAGACTCATTCATTTGTTTTTGTTCACATATAGTTAACTTGCAGAAATATGTCTTGATAAATGCCTGCCATTAGTATTTATTAATGTTAATTTAGTTGTTATAAGTTGACCTTTCCATTACTGTAATTGTTGAAAAATAGATATTGACAAGAGTAAGCTGTCACAAGTCATTACAGATGCATAGACGTGCTGTGGTAGCTATTTTGTGATGAAAAGAATAACTGTAATGATTTTGGTCGTTTCTTTTCTGTTACCTGTAGGTATAGGGGAAAAAGAATGCTACCTATGTAGCTCCAGTTTGTTGTAGGAAGCAAGTATGTGAGGTGGTAATCCTCCCCTCTGATTTTATCAGTCACTAAAAGTAGGTACAGGAGTTGAATAAGGATTTTCCTTGAAGTCTCAGTCATCTGTTTCAAATACTACCTTATTAGTGTGAGCAGGTATTAGAAAGAAAAGAAAAAAGATATGTTTATGTATATCTTATTTAATGCTTATTCATATTTTATTGTTGACGCAAACACGCATTAATGCTGGTTATTATTATGGAATTTTTGCAGTGTATATATGTAGGTAAAATGCTTTCTGGATTCTAATACTTTTTTTTTAACTGCACAGGTTCCTGAGTTTGAGACCGTCCCACTCTACATTTTTGCAGAGTCTTATGGAGGGAAAATGGCATCAAAATTTGCTCAGTCACTGGGCAAAGTGAGTATTACATGTCAGCATGTTTCCTCAAAACCACTACAGTTTTCACACCTTGTATGGTAGTTGGTCTTCATCTAATGTCATGCTTGATATCCCTTTTAACCGTATTTTTCTTAGTTTTGACTCTGTACTAGAGATTTCATCTTGAAACTCCACTGAGGTTTTGTTTTGGCCATAAGCATACTTGAAAAGCTTTTACTGTAAACCATAACATAGTTGCCTCATTATTTATGTAAGTAACAGAATATTTGGTGATTAACATAATACAGAGTTTTTCATTGTTGCAGAGTTCTGATAAAGTTATGGGCTAACAGGGCTGCTACCCAGGGGCTTCATGCTGAAGAGATGGAAAAAAAATACAAATATATAAAAAGTTTTATGTCATATCTGTTTTTATTGAATATTGTCAGACCCAGCTTGGTGTCTGCTTGGTCCCATAGAGGTTAATCCAATGCTAGCACAAGCTCATTGATGAATAGTAGCACCTCACTAAGGCCTTCACTGCATAGCAAACAGCAAAGCTCTTGTCCTCAGTTTAGTCTATACCAGAGTGGTCCAACTATGGGCCCACGGGCCACAAGTGGCCCGTGGCTTGATTTTTTGAATTTTAGTGTTGAAGTTGGACCCCCGTTTGCTAGGCCTTAAGTCTTAAAAAAAGGATATATATACAAGTATACATAATTTAAATTTAATTTGTGGCCCTCGACTTAGAAGTTTAGTGCTGAAGTGGCCCATAGTGTCAAAGAAGTTGAACCACCCTGCTTTAGATGATGAACTTGATGATCCCCTTGCACAGTGTGAATCCAACTCTGAGTATGATGTGAACGACTATTGATATCATGACAGCCCTCATATGTCTGATTGAGTTTTATGGGCTTTTGGTTGCTTTGTCCATATGCACAGAGATATTGCAGGCAGACAAGCAGCACTGTGCAACATAACATTCCTCTTGCTGCCTCTTCTCCCCAGCCAGGGCCATCTGGGACAAAGCTGTTGCAACAGGTGTAACCATCTACCCCACACACCATTACCCTTACCCTCCCTGCTGTACTCTATGCAACCTCTTCATGGAGCTTACAGTATGAAAAAAATTGATTTTTTTTTATGTTATAGAAAAAAGTATAGTTTTATATACTGGCACAGTACTGTGTGTTCTTCCAGTATGTAGTATGATAGTACACTCCATGGGGATGGATTTTTTTTTTCTAAAATTGCTTACAGCCAAATCGCACAAGCAAAATTCTAAAGATCCCCATTACATATCTAGACACTTATACTAAACTGTAAAATAATAAAGATAATATAAAGTATTGTAGTGGTAAAACTGAAAAGAGTGAACAGTTTACAAAAAATATCTTGATATACCGATATACCTTCTATACTTTCAGTGTAACAGCCTTAGTATTACTCATATCCAAATTTCTGACTTCATCAATGTAAAGCTTTAAGATATCTGTTTTTATTTTTAAAGCTGAAAGATATCCATTTTTGTTTTTATAACTAATACCCTCCAGGAATGCCCGTCAAGGGGAAGGCCATGGCGAAAGAGTATTCACTTATCCTTGTTATTACATGCCTTTCCCACATATGCCATTCTATGTATTCCCACCATATCTCTCCTTCCAGTACTCTTCCACTCTATTTCCACATGTCATAGGTGGTCTTTCTCTCACACTATTCCTTTAATTATAGTATCATACACTTTCCATGTAAATTTCCTATCTTGCACTCCTTCCACATGCTCGAACTTGTCAAAGTATTACATTTCACCCTCTTGACTACTCCAAAAAGTAATCCTCTGTGTTCCCTGCCATACCACATCTTTGAAACACCCCCTCATTTCTCTCTTCATTCCATCTAGTCATAGCAAATACACCTTCTCAAATGGCTCATTTCCGCGGCTTGGATTCCAGATATCCACGATTCAATCCATGTTCATGTTTTGGCTTCATAAGTGAGGATTGGAAGGACTATGCTGTCCCTTAATCATTTTGTCACTTCCATATCTACACCTTTACCTTCATTATTCTATTAAGGGACATAATGACTCTTCTACCCAGTACTGCTCTGTTCCTTATCTCTCCTTCCATCTCACCAAACCTACCCAAGATAGCTCCTAAATACTTAAATTCCGTTACCTCTTCCAGTCTTTCTCTCCCCATATCTATAACACTGTTTAATACACTCTTTTTTCACTCCATAGTGTTTTGCAAAACCTATACTTTCACTTTGTTTCCTTTCAAACACCATTACTTTACTTTTACTTGCATTTACCTCAATTGCCTATGCTTACACACATTAAAACACACTTACAACCTTCTGCAACTCCTCTTCACTTTCAGCATGCTTCTTTCTCTGAACACAAGTAAGGCTTATGGTTCTGATGGCATCCATCCCTATGTACTGAAAGAGTGTGCCTCTGAACTTGCACCTGTGCTTGCTCATCTGTTCCGTTTCTACTTACAAAACAAAACTTATCTTTCTTGGAAACACTCATTGATACATCCCATCCCTAAGAAGAGTGACCGTTCTGACCCCTCTAACTATCATCCTATTGCTTTGACATCTACCATTTCCAAAGTCTTTGAATCCATCCTCAACTCCCATACCCTTAAACACCTCGAAAATCACAGCTTTCTCTTTGAACACCAGTATGGCGTCCGTAAGGCTAGATCCACCGGTGATATTCTTTCCTATCTTACTAATGTCTGGTCATCATCCCTGAAAGATTTTGGGTAGTCTGTGTAGTTGCCCTTGACATATCTAAGGCTTTTGACAGGGTGTGGCATTGGGGTCTCATCTCTTAAGTTTCTCTCTTTTGGCTTCCCTCCCTCACTTTGCTCCTTCATATATTGCTTGTCTGGCCAATCCATGTCTGTGGTTGTTGATGGATTAGCCTCTCCCCTTTTTTCCATCAACAGTGGTCTCCCTCAAGGTTTTGTTCTGTCCCCTACACTTTATCTCCTTTTTTCCAATGATTTCCTCTCCTCCACAAAGAATCCAATGCACTCATATGCTGACAACTCAACACTACATTCATCCACATCCTTCAACTCTGCTACCTCTTCTCTCACTCGATTTGCATCTTGGCTTGACGCAGCTTCTTTAATAAACTCAAACTTGGACAGGATATCTCATTGGGTTTGACAAAATCTTGTTAAGTTTAATGCCTCCAAGATCCAATTTCTACCCCTCTCTTTATCAACAGTTCCTCACAACTCTCGCCTCTCCTTTGACTGTTCTGTAATGCCACCTCTTGTCTCTGTGAGTATATTACTGTAACATCTATTCTTTCTTGGAAACCCCACATTACAGGAATAGCTACATCTGCCTCTTAAGAAGCTGGGAATCCTGTTTAGATATTGAAACTATAACTCTTTTGAACAGTTGCTCTGTTTATACCAAGGATTGATTCCTCTTTGTATGGAGTACTGCTTTCACATTTGGGGTGGTTTTATCTCTGTATCTTTACTTGACAGAGTCAAGTTGAAGGCGATCCGACTTATAAACTGTCCCAGGCTAACTTCCAGACTTAACCCCCATGCCCTATGCCGCAATGTTGATTTGCTTACCCTCCTTCATAGGTATTACTTTGGCTTTTGCTCCTGAGAACTGGCTGCTTGTGTGCCCCCACTACTAGCTAGACCACACAATACTCAGCAAGCTGCTGCGTCACATGATTATTGTGTGGCCATTGGCAACTCAAGGGTGGGTCGTTTTGATACCTGCTTCTTTCCCTACACATCGAAGCTTTGGAACTCTCTATCTCCTCATGTCTCTCCCAATACCTATGACCTGGCGCATTTCAAAAGACAGGTGTTTCACAGCTTCAGAAATTTGTAAATACTTTCCTTGTCTTTTCTTTTTCCGCTTCATTGTTCTCTCTTTATTTCAGTTGGGGCCCGGCCTTGATGTGGGCTTTTGTCTTTGACTGGAAGCTTAAAAAAAAAAAAAAAAAGAGTATCATCCACAAACAGGCTTGTCAGTAGCCACCTTACCTCACCACCACACTCCATCTCTGCACCTCCGTTCCCTAGTTTTGCTTTCACCAGTTTTATCACTCCATCCATATACAGTAATCCCTCGATTTAACAGACTATTAGGAGGGAGAGGGTGTCCGGTACTGCCGAAAGTCCGTTAAATCTAATGTAACCTTTTTTGATACAATATACAATTCACATGCTTTCTTTTAACTCCTCTATCACTCAATGCAATTTTGAATTGTAAGGATTGCAAAATTATTTGATAGATAAAGTACAAGTCTCTGTATACAACCTGACCATGGATAACTGAGACAGCCTGAGACCAAAACAAAGTGAGTTTACCCCACGCTACCAAAAACAAGTATGATATGAAATGCACATGGTGTGGCGTCTTAGATTTTTTTTTCTTTTTTTTTCAATTTTTCAGTTATTTATGATTAAGGTATTATTATTTGCCTGTTCTCTTAAATCCGAAATTCATTACGTCGGGATCCGTTAAATCAAGGGATTACTGTATATGTTAAAAAGCCACAGTGACATTACACAGCCCTACCTCACACCCATATGTAAACTGAAACTGTCACTCAATTCTCCATCACGTCAGTCATGGCAGGGGAGGCCAGGTAGAACATGGCAGAGGTGGTAAGGTCAAATGCTGGGCACAACCATTCGGGAGGTCACACCAGGTACCAAAGGGGATGAAGGCCAATGACGATGAGATGTATATCAGCCAGAGTCCAGTTCTTCTGTACTTATTCTGTGATCAAGACTCTGTCGAAATGTTAAAATCTGTATGGTGTTTCCCACCCAATCTGTGTTTCTCTCATCCCACCACATCACCAGATTGTCTTAAAATATTCATTTACACACTTTGTTTCAGTCTCATTCTGCCTCAAACTATCATGCTTTCAGGTTGTATACAAAGAATTGTGATTTTATTTAGTAAATAATTTTGCAATCCTTATAATTCAGAATGGCAAAAGTGATAGAAGAGTTAAAAGAAAGTGTGTGAACTATTTATTGTATATTGTATCAAAAATGGTTACATTTGATTTAACAGTCTTTTGGCATTAAAGGACACCCCTTCCCCTATTAGTCCATTAAATTGAGGGATTACTGGTTCCCAGTGAAGGTCGGTCTGCGTCAGGGGTGTGTGATGTCCCCTTGGTTGATTAATTTATTTATGGATGGGGTAGTTAGGGAGGTAAATGCAAGAGTTTTGGAGAGAGGGGCAAGTATGCAGTCTGTT
>JAUUDW010009878.1:0-10221 GCA_032361385.1 Panulirus guttatus | reverse complement strand
TTTTGGCTGTCTGTTGCCTTTTCTGATGTTCCCTGGCCTCCTGTTGCCTCCTCTGATCTTGACTGATATTCTGTTGCCTTTTCTGGTCCAGCCTAGCTGTCTGTTGCTTTATGTGGGCTTGCCTGGCTTCCTGTTTGCTCCTATCGTCTTGCTTTCCTTCCTGTTTCCCTTCTTGACTTGCCTGGCTTCCTTTTGCTTTCTCTGGTCTTGCTTGGTTTCCTGTTGCCTCCTCTGAACTTGGATGGTTTTCTGTTGCCCCCACTGGTCTTGTCTGGCTTCCTGTTACCTTCTCTGAACTTACTTAGTTTCCTGTTCCCTTATCTGGTATTGGCTGTCTTCTTGTTGCTTCTTATGGTCATGCATGGCTTCCTGTTTCCTCAAATAGATTTACCTGGCTTGTTGTTGCCTTATCTGGTCTTGGCTGGCTTCCTGTTGCCTTGTCTAGTCTTGGTTGGCTTGTTATTGCCTCCTCTGGTTTTGCTTGGCTTTCTGTTGCCTCCTCTGGTCTTGACTGGCTTCCTGCAGCCACTTCTGATCTTGCTTGGCATCCTGTTGCCTTATCTGTTCTTGGCTTGCTTCCTGTTGCCACTTGTGGTCTTGCTTGGCTACCTGTTACTTTATTTGGACTTGGTTGGCTTCCTGTTACCTTTTCTGTTCTTACTTGGCTTCCTGATGATTCCTATGATCCTGCCTGTGTGCTTCTTATAACCTCCTCTGGTTTAGACTGGCATCCTGTTGCCTTTTCTGGTCTTGCCTGACTTACTAATGCCTCCTCTCATCCTGTCTGCATGCTTCCTATAACCTCCCCTGGTCTTACCTGGCTTCCTGTTGTCTCCTATGGTCTTGCCTGGCTGCGTGTTGCCTCCTCTTGTCTTGCTTGGCTTTCTGTTGCCTTATCTGGTCTTGACTGGTTTTCTGTTGCCCTTTAACCGTCTTGATAGCTTCCTCTTACCTCCTCTGGTCTTGGATGGCTTTCTGTTGCTTCCTATATTTTGCCTGGCTTCCGGTTGCCTCCTATGATTTTGTCTGGTATCCTCTTGCATCATCGGGTCGTGCCTGGCTTCCTGTTGCCTCCTCTGATCTTTCCTGGTTTCGTTTTGCCTCCTCTGGTCTTAGCTGGCTCCCTATAGCCTCCCCTGGTCTTGCCTTACTTCTTGTTGTCTACTACGTTCTTGCCTGGCTTCTTGTTGCCTTATATGGTCTTATGTGGCTTCCTGTTTCCTCTTCTGGTCTTTGCTGGCTTCCTATAACCTCCTCTGTTCTTGCCTGACTTCTTGTTGTCTACTACGGTCTTGCTTGGCTTCTTGTTGTCTTATCTGGTCTTAGCTGGTTTCCTATTTCCTCCTATTGTCTTGTTTAGTTTTCTGTTGCCTCCCCTGATTTTGCTTGGCTTCCTGTTGCGTCCTCTGGTCTTGGATGGTTTTCTGTTGCTTCCCTTGGTCTTGTCTGGCATCCTGTTGTCTTATCAGGTATAGGCTGGCTTCCGGGTTGCCTCCTCCGGCCTTACTTGACCTCCTGTTGCCTCTTCTAGTCTTGCCTGGCTTCCTGTTGCCTTCTCCTATCTCACTTAGGTTCCTGTTGCCTCCTAGGATCTTGCCTGGCTTTCTGTTGCGTCCTCTGGTCTTGCTTGGCTTTCTGTTGCCTTATCTGGTCTTGGCTGGCTTCCTGTTGCATCTTCTGGTCTTGCTTGGCTTCCTGTTGCCTCCTCTGATCTTGACTGGTTTCCAGTTGCTATTTTTGGTATTGTTTCATATCCTGTTACTTTATCTCGTCTTGGTTGGCTTCCTGTTGCCTCGTCTTGTTTTCCTTTTCTGATGCCTTCTCTGATCTTGCCTGGCTTCCTGTTGCTTCCTCTGGTCTTTCCTGTTTTTTTGTTGCCTTTTCTGGTCCTGCCTAGTTTTCTATTGCCTTATCTGGTCTTGCCTGGCTTCCTGTTTCCTCCTATTTTCTTCCCTCCCTTCCTGTTTCCTCGTCTGGACCTGCCTGGCTTCCTGTTTGTCTTTTCTGGTTTTGTTTGGTTTCTTGTTGTCTTCTCTGGTCTTGGGTGATTTTTTGTTGCTTCCCTTGGTCTTTTCTGGCTTCCTGTTACCTCCTCTGGTCTTATTTGATTTACTGTTTCCTTATCTGGTATTGGCTGGCTTTCTGTTGCCTCATTTCGTTTTGGCTGGTTTTTCTTTTACCTCCTCTGGTCTTGACTGGCTTCCTGTTTCCTCCTATGGTCTTGCCTGGCTTCTTAATGCCTTATCTGGTCTTGAATGTTTTCGTTTTGCTTTGTCTAGTATTGGTTGTCTTTCTGGTGCCTCCCTTGGTCTTGCCTGGCTTCCTGTTGACTCCTCTGTCTTGGTTGGCTTCTTGTTGCCTTTCCTATTCTTACCTGGCTTCCGGTTGCCTCCTATGATCTTGCCTGGTATCCTATTGCATAATCTGGCCTTGTCTGGCTTCATGTTACCTCATCTAGTCTTGCCTGGTTTCGTTTTGCCTGTTCTCTTCTTGCCTGGTTTCTTATAGCCTCCTATTTTCTTGCCTCACTTCCTTTTGGCTACTACGGTCTTGCCTTACTTCTTGATGTCTTATATGTTTTTTTTTGCGGCTTCCTGCTTCCTCCTCTGGTCTTGCCTGGCTTTTTGTTTTCCTATCTGGTCTTGCCTAACCTCCTGTTGCCTTCTATAGGTCTTGCCTGGCTTCTTGTTGCTTTATCTGGTCTTAGCAGGCTTTATGTATCCTCCTCTGGTTTTGGTTAGTTTCCTGTTGCCTTTTTCCTGTTGCCTTTTCTGATCTTGTCTTGATTCCTGTTACCTTATCTGGTATAGGCTGGTTTCCTGTTGCCTCCTCTGATCCTACATGACTTCCTGTTGCCTCTTCTTGTCTTGCCTGGCATCCTGTTGTCTTCTCCGGTCTCGCTTGGGTTCCTGTTGCCTTCTCTGGGCTTCTTTAGCTTCCTGTTGCCATCTCTAATCTTACCTGGCTTTCTGTTGCCTCCTCAGTTCTTGCCTGGATTTTTGTTGCTACTTCTGGTCTTTCTTGGCTTCCTGTTGCCTTATCTGGTCTTGGCTGGCTTCCTGTTGCATCTTTTGGTCTTGCATGGCTTCCTGTTGCCTCCTTTGATCTTACTTGGTTTCCTGTTGCCGTCTCTAGTCTTGCTTGGCTTCTTGTTACTTCATCTGGTCTTGGCTGGCTTCCTTATTCCTCCTCTGTTCTTACCTGGCTTCTTGTTGCCTCTCTGATCCTGCCTCTATGCTTCCTATAGCCTTTTTCTTTTCTTGACTGGCATCCTATAGCCTTCCCTGGTCTTGCCTGACTTCTTGTTGCCTCCTCTAGTGGAGTCTGGCTTCCCGTTGTCTCCTCTCGTCTTGCCTGACTTCCTGAAGCCTCTTCTGGTCATGACTGACTTCTTGTTGCCTCCTATGTTCTCATCTGGCATCTTCTTACCTTATCTAGTCTAGCCTGGCATCCTGTTGCTTCCTGCGGTTTTGCTTGGTTTCCTGTTTCCTTTTCATATCTTGGCTGGTTCCTGTTGCATTTTCTGGTCTTACCTGGCTTTTTATTGGCTTCTCTGGTCCTGCCTAGGATTTTGTTGCCTTTTTTGGTCTTGCCCGGCTTCTTATTTCCTCCTTTGGTCTTGCCTTCCTTCCTGTTTCCTCGTCTTGCATTGCCTGGCTTCCTTATTCCTTTTCTGGTCTTGTTTTTTTTTTCTTTCTGGTCTTCAGTGGTTTTTTGTCGCCTCATTGGTCTTGTCTGGCTTCCTCTTACGTTCTCTGAACTTGTTTTGTTTCCTGTTTCCTTATCTGGTATTGGTTTGCTTCCTGTTGCTTCATTTGGTCTTGCCTAGTTTCTTGTTTCCTCTAATGGTTTTGCCTGGATTGTTGTTGCCTTATGTGGTCTTGGCTGGCTCCATGTAACCACTTCTGATCTTGCTTGGCTTCCTGTTGTCTTATATGGTCTTGATTTGCTTCCTGTTTCCACTTGTGGTTTTGCTTGGCTTCCTGTTACTTTATCTGGACTTGGCTGGCTTCCTGTTTCCTTTTCCGTTCTTACCTGGCTTCCTGTTGACTCCTATGATCCTGCCTGTATGCTTCCTATAGCCTCCTCTGATCCTGCCTCTATGCTTCTTATAACCTTCCCTGGTCTTGCCTGGCTTCCTGTTGCCTCCTATGGTCTTGCCTGGCTTCCTGTTGCCTCCTCTGGTCTTGCTTAGCTACCTGTCGCCTTTTCTGGTCTTGATTGGCTTCCTGTTGCCTCCTACGGTCTTAATAGCTTCCTGTTGCCTCCTTTCTTCTTGGATGGCTTTCTGTTGCTTCCTATTGTTTTGCGTTGGTTCTTGTTGCTTCCTCTGTTATTGCTTGGCTTTCTGCTGCCTCCTCTGGTCTTGCCTGGCTTCCGTTTGCCTTCTATGATTTTGCCTGGTATCCTCTTGCATCATCTTGTCTTGCCTGGCTTTCTGTTGCCTCCTCTGTTCTTGCCTGGTTTCATTTTGCCTCCTCTAGTCTTGGCTGGCTTCCTATAGCTTCCTAGGGTCCTGCCTGACTTCTTGCTGTCTACTACGATATTTCCTGGCTTCTTGTTGCCTTATCTGGTCTTATGTGGCCTCCTGTTTCCACCTCTGGTCTTGCTTGGCTTTTTTTTTCTCCTCTTCTCTTGCCTGACCTCCTGTTGCTTTCTATCTTCTTGCCAGGCTTCTTGTTTCCATATCTGGACTTAGCTGGCTTCCTATTTCCTCCTCTGATCCTGTTTGGCTTTCTGTTGTCTCCTCTTGTTTTGCTTGGTTCCTGTTGCGTCCTCTGGTCTTGGAATGTTTTTCTGTAGCTTCCCCTGGTCTTGTCTGGCTTTCTGTTGCCTTATCAAGTATAGGCTGGCTTCCATGTTGCCTCCTCCGGTCTTACCTAATTTCTTGTTATCTCTTCTTTCTCTATTGGGTTCCTGTTGCCTTCTCTGGTCTTCCTTAGCTTCCTGTTGCTTCCTCTGATCTTGCCTGGGTTTCTCTTACCTCCTCTGGTCTTGCCTGGATTGTTGTTGCTACTTCTGGCCTTGCTTGGCTTCCTGTTGCCTTATTTGGTCTTAGCTGGCTTCCTGTTGCATCATCTGGTCTTACTTGGTTTCCTGTTGCCTCCTCTGATCTTGCCTGGTTTCCAGTTGCCATCTCTAGTCTTGCATGGCATCCTGTTACTCTATCTGGTCTTGGCTGGCTTCCTGTTTCCTCCTTTGTTCTTACCTGCCTTCCTGTTACCTCCTCTGATACAGCCTGTATGCTTCTTATAGCCTTTTTCTGGTCTTGGATGGTTTTCTGCTGCCTCCCCTGGTCTTGCCTAAATTTCTGTTGCCTGCTCTGGTCTAGCGTGACTTTCTGTAGCCTCCTCCGGTCTTGACTTGCTTCCAGCTGCCTCCTCTTGTCTTGCCGGACTTCCTGTTGACTCCTCTGGTCTTGCCAGACTTCCTGTTGCTTCATCTGGTCTTTGTTGGCTTTCTGTTCCCTTTTCTGGTCTTCCCTGGCTTTCTGTTACCTTCTCTGGTCTTGAATGGCTTCCTGTTAATTCCTATTTTCTTGCCTCTCTTCCTGTTTCTTCATCTGGATTTACTTGGCTTCCTCTTTGTCTTTTCTGGTTTTGTTTGGTTTCTTGTTGCCTTCTGTGCTGTTGTCTGGCTTCCTGTTGTCTTATTTGGTATAGGCTGGCTTCCTGTTGCATCCTCTGTGTCTTACCTGACTTCCTGTTGCCTCTTCTTGTCTTGCCTGGCGTCCTGTTGCCTCCTCCGGTCTCGTTTGGGTTCCTGTTGCCTTCCTTGGTCTTCTATAGCTTCCTGTTGCCTCCTATAATCTTGCCTGGCTTTCTGTTGCCTCCTCAATTTTTGTGTGCCTTCCTGTTGCAACTTTTTTGTCTTGTTTGGCTTTCTGTTGCCTTATCTGGTCTTAGCTGGCTTCCTGTTTCCTCCTCTGTTCTTACCTGGCTTCTAGTTGCCTCCTCTGATCCTGCCTGTATGCCTCCTATAGCCTTTTGCTCGTCTTGACTGGCATCCTGTTGCCTCCCCTGGTTTTGCCTGACTTTTTGTTGCCTCTTCTTGTCTAGCTCAGTTTTCTATAGCCTCATCTGGTCTTGACTGGCTTCCTTTTGCCTCCTTTGGTCTTACTAGACTTCCTGTTGCCTCCTATGGTCTTGCCTGTGTTTTTGTTCCCATATGTAGTCTTGCCTGGCTTCCTGTTGCTTCCTCTGGTTTTGCTTGGTTTCTTGATGCCTTCTCTGGTCTTGCATGGCTTCCTGTTACCTTATCGTGTCTTGGCTGGCTTTTTGTTGCCTCGTCTATTTCTTTTGTCTTTCTGTTGCCTTTTCTTATCTTGCCTGGCTTCCTGTTGCCTCCTCTGGTCTTGCCTGGTATTCTGTTGCCCTTTCTGGTCTAGCCTAGCTTTCTGTTGCCTTATGTGGTCTTGCCTGGCTTCCTGTTTCTTCATATCGTCTTGCCTCCCTTCCTGTTTCCTCACCTGGACTTGCCTGGCTTCCTTTTGCTTTTTTCTGGTCTTGCTTGGTTTCCTGTTGCCTCCTGTGGTCTTAGATGGTTTTCCGTTACCTCCACTGGTTTCTTCTGGCTTACTGTTACCTTCTCTGAACTTGTTTGGTTTCCTGTTTCCTTATCTGGTATTGACTGGCTTCCTGTTGCCTGCTATGGTTATGCCTGGCTGCCTGTTTCCTCAAATGGTCTTGCCTGGCTTGTTGTTGCCTTATTTGGTCTTGGCTGTTTTCCTGTTACCTTATCTAGTATCAGTTGGCTTGTTATTGCCTCCCCTGGTCTTTCTTGGCTTTCTGTTGCCTCCTTTGGTCTTGGATGGCTTCCTGTTTCCACCTGTCATCTTGTTTAGGTTTCTGCTGCCTCCTCTCGTCTTGCCTGGCTTCCCCTAGCCACTTCTGATCTTGCTTGGCTTCTTATTGCCTTATCTGTTCTTGGTCTGCTTCCTGTTGCCACTTGTGGTCTTGCTTGGCTTCCTCTTGCCTCCAGTGATCCTGCCTGTATGTTTCCTATAACCTACTCTGGTTTAGATTGGCATCCAGTTGCCTTCTCTGATCTTGCCTGACTTCCTGTTGCCTCCACTGGTCTTGCTTAGCTTCCTGTAGCCTTTCCTGGTCTTGACTGGTTTCCTGTTGCCTCCTAGGTTTCTTAAAAGCTTCCTCTTGCCTCCTCTGGTCTTGGATGGCTTTCTGTTTCTTTTTATAGTTTTGCCTAGCTTTCGGTTACCTCCTTTGATCTTGCCTGGTATCCTCTTGCATCATATGGTCTTGCCTGGCTTTCTGTTGCCTCCTCTTGTCTTGCTTAGCTACCTGTTGCCTTACCTGTTCTTGATTGGCTTCCTGGTGCGTCCTACGGTCTTAACAGCTTTCTGTTGCCTCCTCTGGTCATGGATGGCTTTCTGTTGCTTCCTATTGTTTTTCGTGTGTTCTTGTTGCTTCCTCTGTTATTGATTGGCTTCCTGTTGCCTCATCTGGTCTTGCCTGGCTTCCGTTTGCCTCCTATGATCTTGCCTGGTTTCCAGTTGCCATCTCTGGTCTTGATTGGCATCCTGTTACTTTATCTGGTCCCTGCTAGCTTCCTGTTTCCTCCTTTGTTCTTACTTGGCTTCTTGTTACCTCCCTTGATACTGCTTGTACGCTTCCTATAACCTTTTTCTGGTCTTGGATGGTTTCCTGTTGCCTCCCCAGGTCTTGCCTGAATTCTTGTTGCCTTCTCTGGTCTAGTGTGGCTTTTTGTAGCCTCCTCTGGTCTTGCCTGGCTTTTTGTTGCTACTTCTGGTCTTGCTTGGCTTCCTGTTGCCTTATCTGGTCTTGGCTGGCTTCTTGTTGCATTTTCTGGTCTTGCTTGGTTTCCTTTGCCTCCTCTGATCTTGCCTGGGTTCAAGTTGCCGTCTCTGGTGTTGCCTGGCATCCTGTTACTTTATCTGATCTTCGCTGGCTTCCTGTTTCCTTCTTTGTTCTTATCTGGCTTCCTGTTACCTCCTATGATATTGCCTGTATGCTTCCTTTTATTTTTTTCTTGTCTTGGATGGTTTTCTTTTGCCTCCCCAGGTCTTGCGTGAATTCCTGTTCCCTCCCCTGGTCTAGCGCGGCTTTCTGTAGCTTCTTCTGGTCTTACCTGGCTTCCAATTACCTCCTCCGGTTTTGCCTGGCTTCTTGTTACCTTATTTAGTCTTGCCTGGGTTCCTTTTGCTTCCTTTGATTTTGCTTGGTTTCCTGTTGCCTCCTCTGCTTTTGCATGGCTTTCTGTTGCCATATGTGGTCTTGGCTGGCTTCCTGTTGCCTCGTCTTGTTTTGCTTTTCTTTCTGTTTCCTTTTCTGATCTTGCTTGGCTTCCTGTTGCCTCCTCTAGTCCTTCCTGGCTTTCTTTTGCCTTTTCTGGTCCTCCCTAGCTTTCTGCAGCCTTATCTAGTCTTGCCTGGCTTCCTGTTTCCTCCGGTTTTCTTGCCTCCCTTCCTGTTTCCTCATCTGGACCTGCCTGGCTTCCTCTTTGTCGTTTCTGGTTTTGTTTTGTTTCTTGTTGTCTCCTCTGGTCTTGGGTGGTTTCCTGTTGCCTCCCTAGGTCTTTTCTGGCTTCCTGTTACCTCGTCTGGTCTTGTTTCCTTTCCTGTTTCCTTATCTGGTATTGGCTGGCTTCCTGTTGCCTCATTTCGTCTTGGCTGGTTTCCCTTTCATTCCTGTGGTCTTACCTGTCATCCTGTTTCCTCCAATGGTCTTGCCTGGCTTCTTTTTGCCTTATCTGGTCTTGGCTGGCTTCCTGTTGCCTTATGTACTATCGGTTGTTTTCCTGTTGCCTCCTCTGGTCTTGACTGGCTTCCTGCTGCCTCCTTGGTCTTAGTGGGCTTTCTTTAGCCGCTTCTGGTCTTGCCTGGCTTCCTGTTGCCTCCACTGGTCTTGTCTGGCTACCTGTAGCCACTTCCGGTCTTGCTTGGCTCCTTCTTGCCTTATCTAGTTTTGCCTGGCTTCCGGTTGCCTCTTATGGTCTTGCCTGGTATCCTGTTACATTATCTGGTCTTGCCTGCCTTCCTGTTACCTCATCTAGTCTTGCCTGGCATCGTTTTGCCTCATCTGGTCTTGCCTGGCTTCCTATAGTCTCCTCTTTTCTTCCCTCACTTCCTGTTGTCTACAACGGTCTAGCCTGGCTTTTTATTCCCTTATCTGGTCTTATGTGGCATCCTGTTTACTCCTGTGGTCTTGCCTGGCTTTCTGTTTTCTTCTCTGGTCTTGCCTTACCTCCTGTTACCTTCTATGGTCTTGCCTGGCTTCTTGTGTCCTTATCTGATCTTGGCTGGCTTCCTATTTCCTCCTCTGGTCTTGTCTGGCTATCTGTTACCAGTACTACATAGGTCCCATTCATCATGGTAACATCAACAATACACTAACCCTACCCATAATGGTAATGCCAAGAGTACAGTAGCCCAATACAACATGCTAACACCAGCAGTACAGTATCACCATATATCATGTTAGCACCACCAGTAGAGTAGCCCCATACATCATGGTAACACTCGAAGTACATTACCACCATACATGACGGTAAACCCAGCAGTTGAGTGACCCCATAAATCATGTTAACACTACCAGTACATTAGCCCAAAAAATTTTCGTAACACCAGCAATGCAGTAGCACGATATGTCATGGTAACACCAGAATTAGAGTGATCTCATACAACACTAACAGTAAAGTACCATCATATATCATGATGACACCAGTAGCACAGTGGTCCTATATATCATGGTAACACCAGTAATAAAGATGCCCCATACATCATGGTAACAACAGCAAAACAGTAGCACCCTGCATCATGACAACATCAGCAGTAAAGTAGCACCATTCATCATGGTAACATTAGCAGTACATTCGCCACATATATTATTGTAATACCAGCAGTACAGTAGCACCATACATCAAGGTAACGTCACCAGTAGAATAACAAATCAAATCAAGGTAACACTAGCAGTACAGTCGCCACATACATCATTCTAACACCATCAGAGCAATAGCACCACATCACGGTAACACCAACAGAATAATGACGTCACACATTACAGTAGCACCAGAAGTAAAATGGCAACGAACATCATGGAAACACCAGCAGTGTAGTGGCCCCATACATAATCGCAATACCTGCAGTACAGTGGCACCATATATCATGGTAACACCAGCAGTACATGAGCACCATACACCGTGGTAACACAAACAGTACTGTAATACATAACTTGATGGTAA
>JAUUDW010009869.1:0-10221 GCA_032361385.1 Panulirus guttatus | reverse complement strand
GAAACCTCTCATAGCTACAAACCAACGGAGTGTAGTTAGAAGACTGTCAGTGTCGTACCCCTCAATTAAGTCAACATACGATGCTCTTGTGCTGAGACAGTATAACACCATACACTTTTTTTTTTTGCATCTCCCTTTAACTGTGTCCATTACGAATTATGAAAGTATAGTCTTAGAGTCAGTCAGACGATAAACATTTTTGAATTTGATGTTACTCTCTTTAACAGTTCTGTTGCGGAAACGAACACTAAGAATTGCACTAGCCAATTCTAATCTAGGAACAGTCTGAGACTTGATTGGTGCAAGTTTGCTTTTCAGTGCAAGTAGTCTGGACTCATATTTTTCTTCCTCAACCTGCCAACGTGCGTAAGCACAAGCAGAATATGACAGAGTACTTGCATCATTAAATATAATTAGGGTTAGTCCAATCAGTTTAGTAGGTCTGATACATCTAGGTATTTTGCTAGTTTTTAGTCCGAGTATATTCTAGAAAATCTTATACCATTTTATTTTTTCAATCTCTTTTGGTAACGGGTCACCCCAGTCAAGTTTTTGTCCATTCTCATCAGAATATACAATAAATTGTCTCATCAACAACTTGCCACATAATGTCACAGATGTAACAAATCCCATGGGATCAAATATGGTTGATATCACACTGAGAACTTGCCTTTTAGTTAGTTCCTCTGGCATTTCATCTTTGAGACAGTCAGCCCTTGCAACCCTTCAAGGAATGCTATGTCTCTGTTTTGGCGTAAAATTCAGTTTCATCTTAAAACTTATTTCATCTTCCTGAGGACTCCATACAATTTGATAGATCAACATTACCTTCCGCTAGAGACCTTCCACTTATAACCCATTCCTTCATATGAAAATTTCTTTGCTTCAGAATGAACTCAACATCGTTCATCGTTTCATAAGCCTCTTCTATGTTATCTATGCAATGCATTGTATCATCCATGTAACTATCCTTTAACATTATGTACTTCTCTGCTGTTTGTCTCATAGTTAGCACAGCAATTACTGGACTATTAATATTCCCAAAAGGAACAGCAGTGAGGACATAGTGGTTTGGGGGCACGATTCTCAAAGTCTTTCCAAGATATTGGTCTCTCCATAGAAACCTGTGTACATGGTTAAGTCAGGTGCCACTAACATCTTAGATATGTCTCCAATAAATGCTACAGGAATTTCTCCGAATTTGAGTAACAGGCCAAAAAGGCTGTTAAATACATTCGGTCCCTTGCCCAGTAATCATTTAATGCATGGCGATAGTATCAGGTGGAGGCATTTCACACGATTCGAGGAGTGGAGGTTGATTTTGGTTTTAAGACCTCATGATGAGATAAAGACCAGGTCTCTTGTATTCATTTTCTAACGAACTTTCCAGCAACACCTCGCCTTAGCATGTTAACATTCTGTTCGTTGTATTCTTCTTATTGTGTTTCACCCAGTTTCCTCAACCGTCGTTCTGTTCCTTTAAGTTTCATTAATACTACCCCCAATATTATTGGGAAGCTGATGTGGATCTTTATTCCAAAGGTAATGTACAATCCAGATTTTCTCCTCTGTCTGATAGTTAAGTCCTCCAAGAATAAATTTCACTTCTTCTTCCTTTACAGGCATGTTCATTTCTCTTTTGCAATTACTGCAGTTACTACATTTGGGTCTGCATGTTGTACCCAAGTGATCCATTGTAAAAAATGTATATAATTCTCCCTTTAGAGTCCTGCAGGTCTCTCCCTTTATTTCATCTATGTTGGACGATACAAGTATATGATGTACTTGACCTGTATAATATCCTGTACATTCAACTTTGAGTTCTGGGTGGGATCATCTGACACAATACCCAAAGGGATCTTTCATGAGTTGTAGTTTCCCTACAGTTTTAACAGCCATTGGAATGATTATAGAGTTATCAACACCAATCAACACATCTACTTTCCCATGGGGTCGTGAAACATCCAATGATGGAGAAACATCTAATAAGTGGAGGACTTTGTCCCTGTGCACTGGGCTAACTTCAGACGTAATTTCATCCATCCCTACACTTTGTAAGAATGTACATTACCCATTTTGTCAACCACTGGAACTTTATAGAATTTAGTGAAAATAGCATCATTCACACTTCCTACTGTTGTCATCGAGACACTATAGGGTAAGCCATATAATCCAAGCTTCCGAGCTTTACGGTGCGTTACCAGACAATTTGTATTACTAGGATCAAAGAGTTACTAGTTTACTTGACCAATCATGAGCAATGTAGAACGCTCAGACTTGTTAATGTGGATGTTTGCTTCATAGAGTTATTTTGATACAATAAATAGTGAAGTTTTGGATGATGAGGCTTACCGCAAACATTACTATTTTCTAGTTTCACGTAACAAGTTCCTTTCTCAAAACAATCCTTGAAATTGTGTCCCATACCTAAGCAATGAAAACATATGTAGTTTCTCTTTAAGATGTTCATTTTTTCTGTGGGTTATAAATTGTGAAATGTAGTGCAAATATAATGATTGATAGTATGGGGGTCAGAATTGTGATACCAGCAAAAAATCAGGATTATAACGGTTCTGGCTAGGTTGCACATTCTATCTGTGGGTTATATTTTGTGAAATGTAGTGCAATGATAATGATTGATATTATGGGAGTCAGAATTGTGATACCAGCAAAAATCAGGATTATAACGGTTCTGGCTAGGTTGCACGGCATTAGGTTGTCCCGTCATCATTGCTTGAGTAAATTTCTGCAATATACTTTCCATGTTAGCCTGATGCTCAGCTTGTTGATTTTGCAATTTTTGCAATGTTTTCATGAACTATTTATCCTCCTTCTTTACCTTTGCACTATGAAAAGCAGCTTTGGTACTACGAGTGTTGTTACGAACATCTTTGTCCGTATAAACAAGGAGTTCCCTTTCTTCTTTCAAATACTCTATCAATTCAGGAAAAGCATTTACATTATTTAACAAGTTTTGATATTTCTTAGTCCATTCACGTTTTTGCTGAGGGGTTAATATTTTCTCAATTAAGTATATCGCAATCACAGTTGACATTTGTTTTTCCAATTTATTTCTCTGCATATCTGTCCAGCACTTCCCTATTACTTCCACTGTTTCTACAAATTTAGGAGTATTACCTTCTGGTATGGGCTTTAGTCCTTTTAACTGATCAATAACACAATCTATTAGACAGCATATCTTTGATCAAGACGACGAAACAGTTCATCAAAGTTGTCTTCTACCCTATGTACCAAACTCAGTGCTTCGCCCGACAAGCATTGATGCAAGACAAAAGCACTCTTCCCATAACTGACAGTCATATTTTTGCTGTAGTTGCTACGAAAAGTCTGGTATTGACGTATGTCACCATCAAATTTGGGAGGCTCTATAGGTTTCACCTTATATTTCACTGTTTCCAGCTGTGGCTGCTCGTTCCTTTTCTTCTCTTTCTTTCCTACATATTGTCAACAGATCATCGTATGCATTTAATTTCATTGTCTCTGCCTGAACTATATGCTGTTCCTCCTCCTTAAGTTAAGCGTCAAAGTGTCCCTTTTCCTGTTCATCCTCACACATTTTTCCAACTAAAGTCTCATGTCGCCTTTTAAGTTCACTGAAGGCCTCCTTAGTCTCATTATAATATATTTCAATGATATCAGACGGTTTCCCTTGCCTTACTTCTTCAGTCATTAGGTTATAATTCCTTGTTAGCTTTCCACGCGATGTCCCTCGTACACGCCGTAGGCATTCCACCTCAGTTGTCTTAGGTATGTTATTGTTGTTGGAATGTAGTGTTCGAGAACAATCCGCGATCAGTGAAACAATATGTTGTAATTTGATTATTCCATATGTTCCATCCAGTAGGACCGGGCCATATTAGCATAACAATCACATAAACACAGTCAATTCATCGTAGTCTAGCGCTTAAATACAAGCTCACAAGAGCAACCTCAATTACATATATTATCATATCACAGGACTGTAAACAAGATCACAAAACCAACCTCAAATACATAGATTATCATATTACAGGACACACAAACACTTCAATAGATACCTTTAAGAACTTAGCAAATTGTTTAAGCCAAAACCCCCAACACAACCCATTATAACCATAAACAGTTATTAAAAAGCTTGAGCAATATGAAGGTAACGTCACAGAATCAAATACAACTTAAAAAACAACATTTAACTCACAACATTGCCGACGCTAACTGTACCCGCATAGTCTTGAATACCAGGTCCAGAAGTGAATAGTTCTAAGAACAGTTCCAGGGCACTGGCAGTGCTTCACACAATGAGTGATTGTTGATAAATGAATCTGACTACTTCAAGTCGCGCTCTTCGTCAGCTGGTCCCTTCACCCGCATTCCCTAAACCAAATTCTTATAAAGGAAGTTCTCCAAATACACATACTTGTACATAGTTGCTCACAAAGATGCGTAGCAATTATACATAACAATATAATATTTCTTATGAATATACATAAATCTTAAATAGAAATGTTACATGAACAAAAACAATATATAGAAACCCTGGTAAAAAAACATTAGAACTCAAGCCGAGTTGACAGTAACAGAAAACGGAATGATTAGACAGGGACTAAACTAATCCAAATACAATGCTGAAATAGTTTTGCGCTCCCTCCACTATAGGAACGCTTATTGTTCCTCAGCTGGTAGAATAGGCACAAGTTTATTAACTGATCTATTTACCTTCATATCTTGTTGGCCCTCATATTCACTTCTTTGTATTTTATATCGTATTTGACCGTCTCTAACTTTACCATCAGAACTGAGCATAACTTTAATAACTTCAGCAAGTTCCAAACACTCTTTATAGTACTGGTGTCTTGCACCAGCACACTATCTCCTACTTCAGGTTTCTCCTTTGACAAGGGCATTTCTGTTGTATGATTAATGCTAGAAAGTAATACGTCATCCATGTCCTCCAGAAGGACATTTGGAGAAAGATAAGAACCTCTAACATACTTAAACCATTTTTCATGCCTATTTGTCTTTCATTCAAGATATTGGCAATCACAAACATCACTGATTGTGATTCACTAAATGTTAATGTAGTATTTCCAATTACCCTAGTCATAACACACTTAACCAACTTAACCATTGCTTCTGAACATCCATCCTCCCAGAGGACATCAGCTGATTTTGTAAAGTTCCACTCCATTCCTCCTTCTAGACCAAATTGTGACATGTTTCTCTGGTCTCGAGTCCTGAATCACACCTTCTTACCCGCAGATTTAAGTTGTGAGCCACAGTTTGAATACAGTGAATGAGGGAAACCTCTCATAGTTACAAACATACGGAGTGTAGTTAGAAGACTCTCAGTGTCGTACCCCTCAACTAAGTCAACATACGATGCTCTTCCACTGATTCAGGATATTATAGCACCATACACCTTTTTCTCTGCATCTCTCTTTAATTATGTCCTTTACGATTTGTGAAAGTACAATCTCAGTCAGTCAGCTGATAAACATTCTTAAATTTGATATTACTTTCTTTAACTGTTATGTTGCGGAGACGAACACTTAGAACTGCACTTGCCAGTTCTAATCTCGGAACAGTCTGGGTCTTGATCGGTGCAAGTCTGCTTTTCGATGCAAGTAGTCTGGACTCATATTTGTCTACCTCATCCTGCCAACGTACGTAAACACAAGCAGAATATGCCAGAGTACTTCCTTCATTAAACATAATTAGGGTTAGTCCAATCAGTTTAGTAGGTCTGATACATCTAGGTATTTTGATAGTTTCTAGTCCGAGTATATTCTAGAAAATCGTGTATCATTTTTTTTTTAATGTCATTTGGTAACGGGTCACCCCAGTCAAGTCTTTGTCCATTCTCATCAGAATATACAGTAAAATGTCTCATCAGCAACTTGCCACATAATGTCACAGATGTAACAAATCCCATGGGATCAAATATGGTTGATATCAGACTGAGAACTTGCCTTTCAGTTAGCTCCTCTGGTAGTTCATCTTTGAGACTGTCAGCCCTTGCAACTCTTCAAGGAATACTATGTCTCTGTTTTGCGTAAAATTCAGTTTCATCTTAAAACTTATTTCATCTTCCTGAGGACTCCATGCAACCTGATAAATCAACATTACCTTCCACCTGAGACCTTCCACTTATGATCCATTCCTTCATGTGAAAATTTCCTTGCTTTAGAATAAATTCAATATTGTTCATCGTTTCATAAGCCTCTTCTCTGTTATCCATGCTATGTATTATATCATCTACGTAACTGTCCTTTAACATTATGTACTTCTCTGCTCTTTGTATCATAGTTAGCACAGCATTGCTGGATTACAAATGTCCCCAAAAGGAACAACAGTGAGGCGATAGCGGTCTGGGGTACGATTTTTAAAGTGTTTCCATAGAAACCTGTGTACATGATTGTCAAATTCAGATAGTCTGATGCTACTAAACATCTTAGATATGTCTCCAATAAATGCTACAGGATTTTCTCTGAATCTGAGCAACAGGCCAAAAAGGCTGTTAAATACATTTGCTCCCTTTGCCCAGTATTCATTTAATGTATGACCATTATATCAGGCGGAGGCATTAAACACGATTCGAGTAGGATTATTTTTTTCTATGTTGAAGGCTCCAGTCACGAACAAAAGTCCACATCAAGGCTCGGCCCTAATTGAAGGATAGACCTAATTCAGAAACGAGGAAAAAAAAAGACAGAGAAAGAATTTTATGAATTTTTGAGAAAGTGAAACACCTGTTTTTTGAAATGAGCCAGGTCATAGTTAATGGGAAAGAAAGAGAAGGTAGAGAGCTCCAAAGCATCGACGTGTAGGGAAAGAAGCAGTTATCAAAAGGACACACCCTTGAGTTGCCGATGGCCACACAATAATCATGTGACGCAGCAGCTTGCCGAGAATAGCGTGGTCGAGCTAGTGGTGGGGGCACACAAGCAGCCAGGTCTCGGGAGCAAAAGCCAAAGTATTACCTATAGAGGACAGAAAGTGAAGTAACATTGCGGCGTAGGGCAAGGGGGTCAAGTTTGGAGGTTAGCCTGGGACAGTTTATAAGCCGGATCGCTTTCGACTCAACTCTCTCAAGTAAGGGAACAGAGCTAGAACCATCCCAAATGTGAAAACTGCACTCCATACAAGGACGAAACAGTCCCTTGTATAAACGGAGGAACTGTTCAGAAGGGAAAAAGTTACGACATCTAAACGGGACTCCCAGTTTCTTAGAAGTAGATTTAGCTATTCCCATTACGTGGGGTTTCCAAGAAAGAGTGGATGTTACAATAGTAACAAGTATGTTCATTGAATCAAGAGGTGGAATTGCAGAACCGTCAAAGGAGAGACGAGAGTTGTGAGGAGTTTTCGATAGAGAGACGGGTAGAAATTGGGTCTTGGAGGCATGAAACTTAACAAGAATTTGTACACCCCAATGAGATATACTGTCCAAGTCTGAGTTTTTTGTGGAAGCTGTGTTAAGTTGAGATGCAGATCGAGTGAGAGAAGAGGGAGCAGAATTGAAGGATGTGGATGAATGCAGCGTTGAGTCGTCAGCGTATGAGAGAACTGGATTATTTGTGGAAGAGAGAAACTCGTTAAAGAAAAGGAGAAAAAGTGTAGGGGACAGGACAGACTCTTGAGGGACACTACTGTTGATGGAGAAAAGGGTTGAAGCTGATCCTTCAACAACCACAGAGATAGCTCAGTCAGAGAGGAAGCTAGATATCAAGGAACAAAGCAAGGGAGGGAAGCCAAAAGAAGGGAGCTTAGGCATGAGACCCTAATGCCACACCCTGTCAAAAGCCTTAGATATGTCAAGAGCAACTACATATGACTCTCCAAAATCTTTCAGGGATGGTGACCAGACATTAGTGAGACAGGAAAAAATATCACCAGTGGATCTTGCCTTAAGGAAGCCATACTGGTGATCAGAGAGAAGACTGCAATTTTTGAGGTGTTGGAGATGAAGATGAAGATTTGTAAGGGCTTCTGGAAAAGGAGAAATGATATGAAAGAGAAGAAAGTTAGTGAAAGTAAAGTATGCTTGAAGAGAGGCTTGTGTGGAAAAATACTGTGAGTGAGTGAGGAATGGGAGGTATTCATAAAAGCAGTGCTAGCACAAATAAGTGTGTGGTACGTGGGAGGTAGGCAGGTGAGAAAGGGTAGTGAGTGGAGGGATGAAAAAGTTGCTGGTGAAAGATAAAAGAGATGTGCATAAGCTATACTGAAAGGGAAGGGGTGCAAGTGATTGTTTTATGAACGAGAGAAAGCAGCATGCGTTTCAGAGGAAAGCGCAGGGGATGAAATAAGAGGGCAAATGAGAAATGAGGCAACTGAGTATTAGCAAACTTCTGGGAGAATAAGAAAGAGTTTTGGAAGGAGAATATGTGAGGAAAAACAAGAGAACAAATGAGAACATCAGTGACGAGGGCAAATAGGTAAGTGGTAACAGGCAGTGATGAGGTGAAGAGGAGAGGGAGTGAGTGAGGAGACACTTGCAACTTCCCCATTTGACCCCTTCAAAGATGCTCCCATTTGTTCTCTTGCTTTTTGAAAGTGTTTGATTATATAGCGGCAGACAAAGGGCGTTCAGGCCGGGATGAGAGAGTCATGGCAAGCGGTTTGGTGAAAAGAGAAGATGTGGTGAAAGCCTTATTCAAGCTGAAACATGACAAGGAGTTGAAAAAACAAGTGCAGGAAAACAAGAAATACTGGACTGGGGTATTGCATCGTGTTGTGACTGTGTCAATCTTTCTAGCTGAGAGAGGCCTGGCATTTACAGGTAGCAAAGAGATCATAAGATCCAAGCATAATGGGAATCTTTTAGGAACTGTGGAACTTATTGCACAATATGATCCATTTCTGATTGGTCAACTTAAATGGGAATGGTTGAAGAAATAGTAGTTCCAACAATAATAAATGGTTGCAAGGCATGGGCTATAGAAAGGGATGTGGGAAGGAGGGTGGATGTGTTGGAAATGAAATACTTGAGGACAATATGTAGTGTGAGGTTGTCTGATCGAGAAAGTAATGTAAGGGTAAAAGATGTGTGGTAATAAAAAGAGTGTAGTTGAGAGAGCAGAAGAGGGTGTGTTGAAGTGGTATGGACATATGGAACGAATGAGTGAGGAAAGGTTGACAAATAGGATATATGTATCAAGGATGGAGGGAATAGCATGCACAGAATAGAGTAAATTGGAATGATGTGGTATACTGGGGTTGACGTGCTGTCAATGGACTGAACCAGGACATGTGAAACGCCTGTGGAAAGCACATGGAAAGGTGTGTGGGGCCTAGTTGTGGTAGGGAGCTGTGATTTCGGTGCATTACAAATGACAGTTGGAGACTGAGTGTGAGCAATTGTGGTCTTTTTTCGTCTGTTTCCTGGCACTACCTCCCTGATACGGGGGGTGACAATGCTGTTTCCTGTGGGGAGGGGTGGTGCTGGGAATGGATGAAGGCGAGCAAGTATGAATATGTACATGTGTATATATGTATATGTATGTGTATGTGCATGTTTATATATGTATATGTTATGTACATATGTAAATGTACGTGTATGTGCGTGCATGTATATATATATGTGTGTATATGAGTGGATGTGTCTTTCTTTGTCTATTTCCTGGAACTACCTCGCTAATGCACGAAATGGTAATCATGTATAATATATAAAATAAAATAAATACAAAGGTTATAAACCTTTATTTCAGTGTCAACACAAAGATGGGCAAATCTAATGAAGTCTTTGGAAGGAAATGAAAGAGCATAAGCAGTGCAATCCCTATCAGAAACTTGTTGGTCAGCAAAAGTTGATGCTACAGATGCCCTCTAGATGGATACAACTGCATTCAAAATGTGATATAACTGCAATCAAAATGTCCTCAGAGATACAGAAAGTGACTTGCAGCAAACACTTGAAGCAAGACATGAAAATCAAACATTGGCAGACAAAATGGACTGTCTTGAAACTGCTCTGATGACCAAGATCTGGAACTTAATTCTTGTATGGTTCAGCAGCACAAATAAAGCTTTTCAAGGAGTTGAAGTTGACCTGAAGATAGTGATGGATCTAACTGATACTCTGGAAAAGTTTCTGGAAACTCTGGAAAAGTTTCTGGAATCACTTTGGGATAGGTATGAAGAGTTGGAACTGGATGCCAGGAACTTCTGTGGTAACACAGACTACAAAGCAACTACAGACAGGCCATAAAAGAGAAACGA
>JAUUDW010009858.1:0-10222 GCA_032361385.1 Panulirus guttatus | reverse complement strand
GTGTAATGATCACATCGTCAGGGTAGATACAAGAATGAGATAGAAGAAGTAGAATAGTCATTTGATATACAAGGAAGAGACGTTGCTCCGGATGGTACCCTCCGCTAACGCTTGTTTACCAATGGTGTCTAAGCTACGTCTCTTCCTTGTATATCAGCTGACTGTTCAACGTCTTCTATTTCATTCTTGTATCTCCCCTGACGATGTGATCATTGCACGAAAGTGCACTTGGGAACTTATCCTGTTTCATTTGCCTAGCGGTTTTATGCATACACTAGATCACTCGGACAACTGTGACCTCTTGCAATATTTTGTTTCTTTTTTCATAATTGTTTGCGCTTTTTCGCATGGCGAAGTAGCGCCAGGAATAGACGAAGAACTGCTTCATTTGTTCACATTAAGCCTCTAACTGTCATTTAGGATGTACTGAAACTATAGATAGATAGCTAGATAGATATGGCGACAGGTAAATATATAAATTGCGATACAAATGTATGTATGTAGAGAGTCAGATATGATGAGTTAAATGACGAAACAAAGACAAATACAGAGAAGCGATGACAGAGACAATAAATATGTACAGCGATTTACTTAACGCAGGTGAGAGCGAGAGGATGGAGAGGCAATCCTGCTGTTGCAGCAGCTGGCAGGTGAGGGAGGCAACAGCTGGCCCTCTCCCACCTGGTGGGATGCCAGGTAAACAAACCTCATTAGGCAAAAGTTGTCTCTGTTTACCGTTACCTTAACGGTAAGTCAACAGTGATGGCGCAAGGATCCCCTTGTGAGGCGAGCGCTCCTCACCCTCTGGGTCTGTCTTCCCTGCTGCGCTGCTCGCTTTCACACCACTAACAGGTAAGGGAAGTAACTGGGACAGTAACCGTTACAACAGATGAGGTAACTGGTTGATATGAGGGAACTGGTCGACCGGGTACGTAATATAGTCGGTAACGGGAGTCGACTAGTTAGTAGACGGAACTGTCGACTGTACATGAGGTAAATAATTGATAAACTAACCGGAATGCCAGCGAAAATAACTCAGTGACCAAGATAAACACTCAGACAAGCAGATTACATGCATGTAATTGCCAATGACTGGATTATGGCCCTCTGGAGGAGGAGGAGGAGGAGGTGATGGATTGATAAGGATTGGAGAAAGAACTGCTTCATGGGGCATTCCACTGTAGAGCTTAGTGGAATACTCAGACAGTGAGTGGCAGACAAACTGGAGGACTGATAAAATGGTAGTGTCGGACAGAGTGACTGCACGACTGGTAGAGTGGTTGGGGCAGACAGGCAGACTGAGCGACTGGTAGAATAGGTGGATGTGGACTATAACTGGGGCGCATTACACAGACAGGGAAAAAAAGATTATGGGAGACTGGCATCCCTACCTCCCCCGAGCAACGCGCTTGTCCATCATGCAAAAGACCCGACAGCCGCACCCTCGTCCACTGCCTTCTAAGATGTCCCCACACACAACGCTTCCGCGACGCCTGCCGGACCACCATTCCACGACCCCCTGACGGAGACACGGTGACCCTCCCCATACCCCCATACTGGCCAGACATTATGCAAATGATATTGATGTTGTGTTGAAGGAATATCCAAACTTCTTTAGGCTTTAGTAAGCCCCTTTGTTATCTATATGTGCTCGCAACACTTGCCAAATGCTTCTGGTACAGGGGTACCTAGTGACAGTACTAAGATGCCGATTCCTCTAGCAAGGAATGAAGTATTAAATCTGAATGAACTGCCATAGGCCACTGGCTATCATAATGACCTGCTATAGGCCTCTGGCCACCATAATGACCTGACATAGGCCACTGGCTACCATAAATGACTTGTCATAGGCCTCTGGCTACCATAATGACTTGCCATAGGCCACTGGCTACCATAATGACCTACCATAGGCCTCTGGCCACCATAATGACCTGCCATAGGCCACTGGCTACCGTAATGACCTGCCATAGGCCTCCGACCACCATAATGACCAGCCATAGGCCACTGGCTATAATAATGACATGCCAAAGGCCACTGGCTACCATAAAAACCTGCCACAGGCCACTCGCCACCATAATGACCTGCCATAGGCCATTGGCTAACACAATGACCTGCCATAGGCCACTGGCTACCATAACGACCTGCCATAGGCCACTGGCTATCATAATGACCTGCCAAAGGCCACTGGCTACCATAATGACCTACCATGGGCCTTTGACTATCATACCTCACAACATTCCGCTGACTATATTCATCAAGACCATTGGTGAAGTGTTGTATATAATGGCATATTTGTCAGACATCCAGGCAGTGCCAGTCAGGGTCACAGGTCCAGGAAGTGTCAGTCAGGGTCACACGTCCAGGGAGAGACAGTCATGATCACAGGTCCAGAGAGTATCAGTCAAAATAACGTGTCCAGGGAGTGTCAGTCAGGGACACAGGTCCAGGAAGTGCCAGTCAGGAACACAGGTCCAGGGAGTGTCAAAAATGACTGCAGATCCAGGGAAAATCAGTCAGGGTCACAGGTCCATGGAGAGTCAGTCATCGTCACAGGTCCAGGGAGTGTCGATCAGGGTCACAGGTCAAGGGAGAGTCAGTTAGGATCACAGCTCCAGAAAATGTCAGTAAGGGTCATAGGTCCAGGAAGTGTCAGTCATGGGCACAGGTCCGGGGAGTTTAAGTCAGTATCGCAGGGCAAGGGAGAGTAAGATAGAATCACAGCTCCACAGAGTGTCAGTCAGAGTCAGAGGTCCAGGGAGAGTCATTCAGGATAAAAGGTCCAGTAAGAGTCACTTAGTGTCAAAGATCCAGGGAAAGTCAGTCAGGATCACAGTTCACGGAAGTGTCAGCTATGGTCACAGGTCCAGGGAGTGTCACTCAGGACGACAGGTCCATGGAGTGTCAGTCCGGATCACAGGTCCAAGGAGTGTCACTCAGGGTCACAGGTCCAGGAAGTGTCAGTCAAGGTCACAGGTCCAGAAAGTGTCATTCAGGGTCACAGGTCCAGGGAGTGTCGGTCAGGATCAGAGTCCAGGGCGAGTCAGTCAGGATCACAGCTCCAGAAAATGTCAGTCAGGGTTACAGGTCCATGTAGTGTCAGTCATGGGTATAGGTCCTGGGAGTTTCGGTCAGTATCACAGGGCCAGGGAGAATAAGTCAGAGTCACAGGTCCACAGAGTATCAGTCAGAGTCAAATGTCCAGGGAGAGTCAGTCAGGATCAAAGGTCCAGTAAGAGTCAGTTAGGGTCAAAGATCAAAGGCAAGTCAGTCAGGATCACAGGTCCAGGGAGTGTCATTTAGGGTCACAGGTCCGGGAAGCGTCAGTCAGGGTCACAGGTCCAGGGAGAGTCAGTCAGGATCACAGGGCCAGGGAGTGGCAGTCATGATCACATGTCCAAGGAGTTTCAGACAGGATCATAGGTCCTAGGAGGGTAATTCAGGGTCAAAAGTCCAGGGAGTGTCAGTCAGGTTCACAGGTCCAGGGAGTGTCAGTGAGGATCACAGCTTCAGGAAGTGTCAGTCAGGGTCACAAGTCCAAGGAGAGTTAGTCAAGGTCACAGATCCAGGAAGAGTCAGTCAGGATCACAGATCCAGGAAGAGTCAGTCAGGATCACAGGTCCAGGTAGTATTAGTCAAAATATCAGGTCCAGGGATTGTCAGTCAAGATCACAGGTCCAGGGAGTGCCAGTCGTGGTCAGAGGTCCAGGGAGAGTCGGTCAGGATCATAGGCCCAGGAAGTATTAGTCAAAATAACAGGTCCAGGGAGTGTCAGTCAGGGTTAGAGGTCCAACGAGTGTCAGTAATTATCAGCACGTCCAGGGAGAGTCAGTCAGTGTCACATGTCCAAGGAGTGTCAGTCAGGGTCAGTGGTCCAAGGAAAATCAGTCGGGTCACAGGTCTAGGAAGTGTCTGTCAGGGTCACAGGTTTAGGGAGAGTTAGTCGCATGTCACAGGACCAGGGAGAGGCAGTCATAATCAGAGGTCCAGGGAGAGTCAGTCAGGATCGCAGGTCCAGGGAGTATTAGACAAAATAACGGGTCCAGGGAGTGTCAGTCAGGGTCACTGGTCCAGGGAGTATCAGTCAGGGTCACTGGTCCAGAAAGTGTCATTCAGAGTCACAGGTCCAGGGAGTGTCAGTCATGGTCACAGGTCCAGGGAGTGATCAGTCACGATCACATGTCCAGTCACGATCACATGTCGAGGGAAAGTACGTCAGGGTCACAGGTCCAGGGAGTGTCAGATCAGGGTCAGAGATCCAAGGAGTCTCAGTAATGATCACCACGTCCAGGGAGAGTCAGCCAGTGTCACATGTCCAGGGAGTGTTAGTCAGGGCCAATGGTCCAAGGAGAGTCAGTCAGGGTCACAGGTCCGGGGAGTGTCATTCAGGATCACAGGTCCAGGGAGTGTCAATTAGGGTCACAGATCCAGGAAGTGTCTGTCAAGGTCACAGGTTCAGGGAAAGTCAGTCATAAGACACAGGTCCAGGGGGAGGCAGTCATAATCAGAGGTCCAGGAAGAGCCAGTCAGGATCACAAGTCCAGGGAGTATTAGTCAAAATAACGGATCCAGGGAGAGTCAGTCAGGGTCACAGGCCCAGGGAGTGTCAGTCAGGGTCACAGGTCCAGATAGTGTCATTCAGAGTCACAGGTCCGGGGAGTGTCGATCAGGATCACAGGTCCAGGGAGTGTCAATCAGGGTCACAGATCCAGGGAAAATCAGTCATGATCACAGGTCCAGGGAGAGTCGGCCAGGATGACGGGTCCAGGGAGTGTTAGTCTGGGTCAGTGGTTTAAAGAGAGTCAGTCGGGGTCACAGGTCCAGGGAGTGTCAGTCAGGGTAACAGGTCCAGGGAGTGTCAGTAAGGGTCAGAGATACAGGAATTGTCAGTCAGTGTCACAGGTCCAGGGAGAGTCAGTCATGATCACAGGTCCAGGGAGAGTCAGTCAGGATGATAGTGTCCAGGGAGTGCCAGTCAGGCTCACAGGTCCAAGGAGAGTTAGTCAGGATTACAGGTCCAGGGAGTGTAGATAATGATCACAGTTTCAGGGAGAATTAGCCAGGGTCACAGGTCCAGGGAGTGATCAGTCACGATCACATGTCAAGGGAAAGTAATTCAGGGTCACAGATCCAGTAAGTGTCAGTCATGATCACAGGTTCAGGGAGTGTCAGTCAGCGTCACAGGTCCAGGGAGTATCAGTGTCCAGAGAATCTCAGTCAAGATCAGAGGTCATGGGAGAGTCATTCAGGGTCGCAGGTCCAGGGAGTATCAGTCAGGGTCACAGCTCCAAGGAGAGTAAGTCAAGGTCACAAGTCCAAAAAGTGTCAGTCAGGATCACAGGTCCAGGGAGTGTCAGTAATGATCACATGTCCAGGGAGAATCAGTCAGGGTCACATGTCCAGGGAGTGTCAGTCAGAATCACAGTTTCAGGAAGTGTCAGTCATGGTCACAGGTCCAGGGAGTGTCAGTCATGTTCATAGGTCCAGGGATTGTTAATAATGATCACAGGTCCAGGGAAAATTAGTCAAGGTCACAGGTCCAGGTAGTGTCATTCAGGACCACAGTTCCAGAAAGTGTCAGTCAGGGTCACAGGTCCAAGAAGTGTCATTCAAGGTCACAGGTCCAGGAAGTGTTAGTCATGGTCTCCTTGGACCTCTGACCCTGACTGACACTCCTTGGACCTGTGATCCTGACTGACACTCCCTGGACACTGACACTCCCTGGACCTCTAACCCTGACTGACATTTCCTGGACCTGTGTTCATGACTGACACCTTCTGGATATATGATCCAGACGGACTCCCTGATCCTGTGATCCTGACAGACATTCTCTGGACTTGTGACAATGACTGACATTCCCTGGACCTGTGATCATGACTGACACTTACTGGACCTGTGACCCTGACGTACTTTCCCTCGACATGTGATCGTGACTGATCACTCCCTGGACTTGTGACCATGACTGACACTCCCTGGACCTCTGACCCTGACTGACACTTCCTGGACTTCTGACCCTGACTGACACTCCCTGGACCTGTGATCATGAGTGACACTTCCTGTTCCTGTGACCATGAATGACACTTCCGTGACTTGTCATCCTGACTGATTTTCCCTGGATCTTTGAGCCTAACTGACTTATTGGGCCTGTGATCATGACTGACTCTCCCTGGACCTGTGACCCTGAGTGACACCCCGTGGATCTCTGATCCTGACTGACACTCCCTGGACCCTGGACCTGTGACCTTGACTGACACTCCCTGGACCTTTGACCCTGACTTACCCTCCCTGCACCTGTGATCCCGACTGACACTCATTTGAGCTATGATCATGACTGACACTCCCAGGAAATGTGACGCTGACCGAAAATCATTGGACCTTTGACCCTGATTTACCCTCCCTAGACCTATGATCATGATTGACACTCCTTGGACTTGTGATCCTGACTGACACTTCCTGGACCTTTGACCTTGATTTACCGTCTCTGGACCTGTGACCCAGAATGACAATCCTTGGACATGTGATCCTGACTGACACTCCTTGGAACTGTGACCCTGACTGACACTCCCTGGACCTGTGATCATGACTGACAATTCCTGGACCTGTGATCCTGACCGACACTCTCTAGACTTGTGACCATGACTGACACTCCCTGGACATGTGATCATGACTGACAGTTCCTGGACCTGTGGCACTGATTTACCCCCCCTCGACCTTTGAACTTGACTGACACTCCTTGGACCTATGACCATGACTGACACTCCCTGGACTTGTGACCATGACTGACACTCCCTGGACCTGTGATCCTAATTGACACTCCCTGGACATGTGACCCTGACTGACACTTCCTTGACCTGTGAATATGACTCACACTCCCTGGACGTTTGACACTAACTGTCTCTTACTGGACCTGTGATCCTGACTGACTCTCCCTGGACCTGTGACTCTAACTGACACTCTGTGGACCTTTGATCCTGACTTACTCTCCCTGGACCTGTGATCATGACCGACACTTTCTGGACCTGTGACCCTGACTTACTATCCCTCGGCCTGCGATCCTGAGTGACTCTCCCTGGACCTGTCACTCTGACTGACACTCCCTAGAACTGTTGCCCTGAATGACTCTCCCTCGACCTATGACCCTGACTAACACTCCCTGGACCATTGACCCTGATTGACACTCCTTGGATCTGTAAATCCTGACTGTCACACCCTGGGCCTGTGATTCTGACCAACACACAATGGACCTATGACCCTAAATGACACTTTCTGGGTTTGTGACCCTGATCTTCCTGGAACTGTGTCCCTGACTGACACTCCCAGGACCCGTTGTTTAACTGATACTCCCTGGACCTGTGATCCCGACTGACTCTCCCTGGATCTGTGATCATGACTGACTCTCCCTTTACCTGAGATCATGACTGCCTCTCCTTGGTCCTGTGATCATGACTGACACTCAGTGGACCTGTGATCCTGAGTGACGCTCCCTGGACCTGTGATCCTGAATGACACTCCCTGGACCTATGACCCTGAATGACACTTTCTAGGTATGTGACCCTAACTGACACTTCCTGGACATGGGACCGTGACTGACACTCCCTGGACCTGTTATTTTGACTGAAACTCCCCTGATCTGTGATTCTGACTGACTCTCCCTGGATGAGTAACCCTGACTAACTCTCCCGGACCTGTGACCCTGACTGACACTCCCTGAAACTGTGATCCTCAATGACACTCCCTGGACCTGTGACCCTGACTGACACATCCTGGACCTGTGACCCTGACTGACTCTCCCTGATCCTGTGATCCTGAATGACACTCACTTGACCTGTGACCCTGACTGACTCTTCTTAGACATATGATCATTACTGACTCTCCCTGGGCCTGTGATCCTGACTGACACTTCCTAGACCTATGACCCTGACTGACTCTCCCTGACGAGTGATCATTACTGACACTCCCTGGACCTGTCATCCTGACTGACACTCCCTAGACCTGTGAACCTGACTGACTTTTCTTGGACCTCTGACCCTGACTGACACTCCCTGGGCCTGTGACCCTGACTGACTCTCCCTCGACCTATGATCTTGACTGACACTACCTGAACCTCCGATCGCGACTGATAATTTTTGGACCTGTGATCCAGACTGACTCTCCCTGGTCCTGTGATCCTGACCGACACTCCCTGGACTTGTAATCATGACTGACACTCCCTGGACCCCTGACCCTGACTGACACGTTTGATCCTGAGTGACACTCCCTGTACCTGTGACCGTGACTGACAGTCCCTGGACCTCTGACCCTGATTGACACTCCCTGGACCTCTGACCCTGACTGACACTCCCTGGACCTTTGACAATGACTGACACTTCCGTGACCTGTGATCCTGACTGACTCTCCCTGGACCTGCGACTCTGACTGACACTCTGTCCACCTTTGACCCTGACTTACTCTCCCTGGACCTGTGATACTGACTGAAATTTCCTGGACCTGTGCCCATGACTGACGCTACCTGGACCTGTGACCCTGACTTACATTATCTGGAGCTGTGATCCTGACTGACTTTCCCTCGACCAGTGATCCTGACTGACACTCCCTGTACCTGTGACCATGACTGTTACTCCCTGGACATATGACCATGACTATCACGTTAAGGACCTGTGACCCTATCTTAATGTCCCTCGACCTGCGATCCTGAGTGACTCTCCCTGGACCTGTTACCCTGACTGACACTCCCTAGATCTGTTACCCTGACTGACTCTCCCTGGACCTCTGACCCTTATGGACACTTCCTAGACCTGTGACCCTGACTAACTCTCCCTGGACCTGTGACCTTGATTGTCACGCCTTGAACCTGTGATCCTCACTGACACTCCGTGGACCTGTGACCCTGACTGACAATTCCTGGACCTTTGACCCTGATTTACCCTCTCTGGATCTGTAATCATGACTGCCACTCCCTGGACCTGTGTCCCAGACTGACACTCCTTGGACCCGTTATTTTGACTGTTCTCCCTGGACCTGTGATCATGACTGACTCTTCCTGGACCTGTGATCATGACTGCCTCTACCTGGACCTCGGATCATGAGTGACTCTCCCTGGACCTGTGACCCTGACTGACACTCTCTGGACCTGTGATCCTGACTGACACCCCCCCTAGACCTGTAACCCTCATTGTTTCTCCCTGGACCTATGATCATTATGGACTCTCCCTGGACCTGTGACCCTGACGGACACTCCCTGGACCTGTAATCCTGACCAAATCTCCCTGGACCTGTGACCCTGATTGACACTCCCTGGACCAGTGATCCTGACTGGCGCTCCCTGGAAATGTGACCCTGACTACTCTCCTTGGACCACTGACACTGACTGACACTCCTTGGACCTGCGACCCTGACTGACTCTCCCTGGTCGTGTGATCATTGCTGACATTTCCTGGTCCTGTGATTCTGAATGACACTCACTGGGCCTCTGACCCTGACTGACTCTCCTTAGACCTCTGACCCTTCCTGACACTCCCTGAACCTGTGATCCTGAATGACTCACCCTGGACCTGTGATCATGATTGACTCTCACTGGATCTGTGACCCTGACTGACACTTTGTGGACTGTGACCCTTACCGACACTCCCTGAACTTGTGACCCTGACTGACACTCCCTGGACCTGTGATCCTGACTGACATTGTGTGGACCTGTGATCCTGAGTGACTTCCTAATCTCTGATCCCTGACTGACACTTCCTGGGCCTGTGATCCTGACTGACTCTACCTGGACATGTGACCCTGACTGACTCTTACTGGACCTGTAATCCTGACTGACAGTCCCTAGACCTCTGACCTTGACTTACTCTTCCTGAACATGTGATCCTGATTAACTTTCCCTGGAGCTCTGACCTTGATTGACACTTCCTGGACCTGTGACCTTGACTTTCTCTCCCTGGAGCTGTGATCCTGACTGACTCTACCTGGACTTGTGATCCTTACTGACACTTCCTAGACCTGTGACTTTGACTTACTCTCCTTCGATCTGTGATCCTGACTGACACTCCCTGGACCTGTGACCATGACTGACACACCCTGGACCTTTGACCGTGACTGACACTCCCTGGACATCTGACCCTGACTGACACTCCCTGGACCTGTGATCCTGAGTGACACGCCCTCTACCTGTGACCATGACTGACACTTCCGTGACCTGTGATCCTGACTGACTTTCCCTCGATCTTTG
>JAUUDW010009847.1:0-10222 GCA_032361385.1 Panulirus guttatus | reverse complement strand
ATGGCCTTGGTTAGGGCCTCAGTTGTCCGTGCCGTCTCAGCTACATAAAATAAAAAAGAAAAAAATATGGTTTATTCTGCATTCTTGAAAGTTTTAACGTTTCACCACACATGAGACTACCTGCACGATAAAGATATCATTGATGATACGTGATATTCCATGTTTCATCAAACTGCTTCAGTTTATTTGATCCAGGTGTCGCGACTGTGACGAAAATAAGTAATTCACTACTGCATAGCTGGAGTATGCCAACAGGCGTTATATAATTATATTAATCATATGATCATAATTGGATATAAAGTATAGTCACGAGTGATCATCCTCGAAGTAAGAACTTGAGGTAAAGTATATTTATAAATGTCGATGTAAAGATATGATGTTGTTGGGGTAATTAGAGAAAGAAAAAGCATCGTAATTTTAGATTCATACCTTTTATTTGCAAAACTTAGGATATAGAAAACATGAGACCCCTGTATGTCTTCTTTATCTCCCGAACCTTAAGGTTAAGTATAAAAATCATTAGAAACTGAAAAAATCCCTTCCCGAAAGCTGTTATGAGCGTTATAAGTATGAAAGGCTTAAGAGATAAAGAGATCCAAGGGTAATATAGGGTAAGGGATAGTACAAGCAATTTACCCAAGGAAGGTTAAAGTGAAGAAGATATACATAAGGAATGAGAAAATCCTAAAAGAACGGAGATGGCATAAATGAAAGAAAATTTGATGTAGAAACATCAAAAATGAAACTAACGTCCAAAACGCTTTAACTAAAGATGACAATCCTTTGAACAAGCTCTTATGAAACTGACGAAAAAAAAATGTTGGAATGAAGAGTGTTGCAAGCTGCTAATTGTGACTGAAGAGGTGAATGAACGGGATTATATTTACTGGATCTGTGTGACATTTCGAAGAACTCTGACCTCCTGTGGGAAAATATGATGCTATATAGCGAATGAGGACTTAATATTCAGCCCATCAGAGAATCGAAGAGTGAACCAGAAGATCCCATAGCACTGAATGAGGATCTGAAAATGAACGAGTGGATTGGGACGAAGGATATTATTTACGCATTGGATGAATAGTGAAATCTTTGACTGCGAGGATCTTGACTATAAATGTCCATTTTCTTACCTATATGTAACATAAACAAATATAAATATACAAATAATGAAATCAGACTTTGTTAGAGGCAATCATTGTTTGAAATATATAAGAAATATGGAGTTTGTTTTTGTTCTTTGAACGATAAATGAGGAACTATATCATTGGTACATCCTCGTCTTAGTATACAGCCGTCCCATATGCTGACGAAACCTTCCACTTAGTGTCTACAAATAGGTTACATTGAACTGTATAAGGAAATGGTAATGAATTAAGTACAAGGCTTCAAAAAAGACTGTAATGAGCTTGCACTATCAAATATGCAGTCAGATTAAGCCTTCGTTAAGTGTTAAATATAAAGTGTAGTGTGAAGTAAGTTGGTGTTTAAATTCTCAGGACTATTCATCATCTTCAGTAAGACGATGGGAGCTATTGATTAAGATAAAGTATCCACCATTACCTTTATACTCATAAACGTAGATGGTGTTGATATCATGGTAGACACCATACAAGACTTGAAGTAGGAAATGATATGGAACAGCGTGAAGAAAAACAAACAAAATAAGTAGATCTCAAGTGCTGGACTTGATTAAAAATTGAGAAATGTAAGAACACATTCTTTAAGAACAGCAGGTAAATATAATCTGAGGAATGTAAGGGCACATTCTTAAAGAGCAGCTGGTGAACATGGTCTGAGAACTGAAAGAATATTCATGAAGAACAACAAGTTAATATAATCTGAGCAATGAAAGAACACATTCTTGAAGAACAGCAGGTAAATATAATTTGAAAAATGTAAGAGCAAATTCTTGAAGAACAGTAGGTAATTATAACCTGAGAAATAAAAGAACACAGTCTTAAAGAACAGCAAAAAAATATAATCTGAGAAATAAGTGAACACCTGGCTTGGAGAACAGCACGGAAATGGGATTTGAAAATCTCATCATCTTGATTCAGATATAAATGACACCCATGATAGAAACCTTACTGAGCAGACACTGAACTGAGCAGACCCCGCACTGAGCAGACACCGTACTGAGAGGACACTGTAATGAGCAGACACCGTACAGAGAGGACACCGTGCTGAAAAGACACCGTACTGAGAGGATAACGTACTGAGCAGACATCGTACTGAGAGGACACCGTACAGAGCAGACGACGACTGAAAAGACACCGTAGTGAGCAGACAACGCCTGAGCAGACAACTTATTAAGCAGACAGCGAGTAAGCAGACAACGTACTGAGAGAACACAGTACTGAGCAGACAACTACTGAACAGACACCGCACTGAGCAGACAACGACTGAGCAGAAAACGTATTGAGCAGACAACGAATGAGCAAATAACGTACTGAGCAGACACCGAACTGAGAAGACAACTTACTGAACATACACCGTAATGAGCAGACAACGTACTTAGCAGACAACGTAAGGAGCAGACAATGTACTGAGAGGACGCCGTACTGAGAGGGCAACGTACTGAGCAGGCACTATACTGAGCAGACAACGTGCTGAGCAGACAACGACTGAGTAGACAACGTACTAAGCAAACAACGTTTTGAGTAGACAACGACTCAGCAGACACCGTACTGAGCAGACATCGTACTGAGCAGACACCGTACTTAGCAGACAACATTCTGAGCAGACACCATACTGAGCATATACCGTACCGAACAGACACCGTACTGAGCAGACACCTACTGAGCAGACACCATATTGAGCAGACATTGTGCTAAGCAGACAACGTAATGAGCAGAGAAAGTACTGAGCAGACACCGTACTGATCAGACAACATAATGAGCTGAAACCGTACTGAGCAGAAAGCTTATTTAGAAGACACTATACTGAGCAGACAACGTACTGAGCAGACAATGTACTGAGAGGACAACGTACTGAGCAGGCACTATACTGAGCAGACAACGTGCTGAGCAGACAACGACTGAGCAGACAACGTACTGAGCAGACAACGTACTGAGTAGACAACGACTCAGCAGACACCATACTGAGCAGACATCGTACTGAGCAGACACCGTACCTAGCAGACAACGTTCTGAGCAGACACCACACTGAGCATATACCGTATTGAGCAGACACCGTACTGAGCAGACACCGTTCTGAGAAGACACCATATTGAGCAGACATTGTACTAAGCAGACAACGTACTGAGCAGACAACGTATTGAGCAGACAACGTAATGAGCTGAAACCGTACTGAGCAGAAAACTTACTTAGAAGACACCATACTGAGCAGACAACGTACTGAGGAAACCACGTACTGAAAGGACGCTGTCCTGAGAGGACAACATACTGAGCAGACACCACACTGAGCAGACAGCGTACTGAGTACACATCGTACTGAGCAAAAAAACAAAGCAGACAAAGTGCTGAGCAGACAACGACTGAGCAGACACTGCATTAAGCAGGCACCATACTGAGCAGATAACGCACTGAGCATATATTGTACTGAGCAGACAACGTATCGAGCAGACAACGTGCTAAGCAGACAACGACTGAGCAGACACCGTACTGACCAGACATCGTATTGAGCAGGCACCATACTGACCAGACAGCGCACTGAGCAGACAACGTACTGAGCAGACACCGCACTGAGCAGAAACCGTACAGAACAGACAACGACTGAGAAGACAATGTACTGAGCAGAAACGTACAGAGCAGACACCGTACTGAGCAGATATCATACTGAGGAAACACCGCGCTGAGTAGACAACTTACCGAGCACAAATCTGACTGAGCAGACAACGTACTGAGCAGAAACCGTACGGAGCAGACACCGCACTAAGCAGACAGTCTACTGAGCAGAAACCGTGCTGAGCAGATGTCATACTGAGGAAGCACCGTACTGAGCAGACAACGCACTGAGCAGACACCGTAATGGCCAGACACCGTACTGAACAGACACCGTATTGAACAAACACCGCACTGAGCAAACACCATATTAAGCAGACTCCATACTGAGCAGACACCGTACTGAGAAGACACCGTTCTGAACAGAAAACGTACTAAGCAGACACCATATTGAGCAGACACCGTACAGAGAAGACACCGTACTGAGCAAACACCGTTCTGAGCAGACACCGTATTGAGCAGACACCATACTGAGCAGACAGCTTACTAAGCAGACATCATATTGAGGAAACACCGTACTGAGCAGACAACGTACTGAGCAGACACCGTTCTGAGCATACATCGTACTGAGCAAAAACCTAACTCAGCAGAAACCGTACTGAGCAGACACCATACTGAGCAGACAACATTCTGAGCATATACCGTACTGAGATGTCATCATATGGAGGAAACGCCGTACTGAGCAGACAGCATACTGAGCAGACACCGTACTAATCAGGAATCGTATTGGGCAGATACTGCACTGAGCAAAAACCGTATTGAACAGACACCTCATTGAGCAAACACCGTATTGAGCAGATATCGTACTGAGCAGAAACCATACTGAACAGACACCGTATTCAGCAGACATCGTACTGAGCAGAAACCGTACTGAGCAGACACCGTACTGAACAGACACCATATTGAGCACACACCATACAGAGCAGACACCGTACGAAGCAAACACCGTACCGAGCAAACTCCGTATTGAGCAGACAACATACTGAGCAGATGACGTACTGAGCAGACATCATACTGAGAAACACCGTACTGAGCAGGCAACGTACTGAGAAGACACCGTTCTGAGCAGACATCGTCCTGAGCAAAAACCTAACTGAGCAGAAACCGTCATGAGCAGACACCGTACTGAGAAGACAACATACTGAGCATACACAGTACTGAGATATCATTATATGGAGGAAACACCGTACTGAGTAGACAACGGAATGAGCAGACATCGTCCTGAGCAAGAACCGTAATGACCAGACACCGCACTGAGCAGACAACGTACTGAGCAAACATCATACTGAGGAAACACCGTACTGAGCAGACAACGTACTGAGCAGACAACGTACTGAGCAGACACCGTTCTGAGCAGACATCGTACTGAGCAAAAACCTAACTGAGCAGAAACTGAACTGAGCAGACACTGTACTGAGCAGACAACATACTGAGCATACACCGTACTGAGCTGTCATCATACGGAGGAAACTCCTCACTGAGCACACAGCGTACTGAGCAGACACCATACTGAGCAGGAACCGTAATGACCAGACACCGTGCTGAGCAGACAACGTACTGAGCAGACACCGTACTGGGCAGACACCGCACTGAAAAAACACCGTATTGAACAGACACCACACTGAGCATACACCGTATTGAGCAGACATCATAATGAGCATAAACCGTACTGAACAGACATCGTATTCAGCAGATACCGTACTGAGCAGACACCTTGCTGAGGAGAAACAACACTGAGCAAACAATGTACTGAGCAAACACCGTAATGAGCAGACACCGTACTAAGCAGACTACCTGCTAAGCAGGCATCGTACTGAGCAGAATTCATACTGAGCAAACACCGTAATGAGCAAACACCGTACTAAGCAGATAACATGCTAAGAAGACACCGTACTGAGCAGACATCATACTGAGGAAGCACCGTACTGAGCAGACAAGGTACTGAGCAGACACCGTACTGAGCAAACACCGTATTGAACAGACACCGTATTGTGCAGAAACCGTACTGAGCAAGCACCGTACTGAACAGACAACGTACTGAGCAGATACAATATTGAACAGACATCGTACAGAGCAGACACCGTGCTAAGCAGACAAGAAACTGAGCAGACACCGTCCTGAACAGACAACGTACTGAGCAGTCATCACACTGAGGAAACACCTTATTGAGTAGACAGCGTACTGAACAGACACCGTACTGAGCAGACAACGTTTTGAGCAGAAACAATACTGAACAGACATCACACTGAGCAGACAACATTCTGAGCAGACAACGTACTAAGCAGTCATCATATGGAGATAAATCCGTGCTGAGCAGATAACGTACTGAGCAGACACATTACTGAACAGCTATCGCAATAACCAAACAACTTAATAAGCAGATATCGTACTGAGCAGAAACCTTGCTGAGCAGACATTATACTAAGGAAAAATCGTACTGAGCAGATAACGTACTGATCAGACACCGTACAAAGAAAACGACTGAGCACACAACGTACCGAGAGAAAACCGTACTGAGCAGAGACCGTACTGAGCAGTCAACGACTGAGCAGACAACGATTGAGCAGACACCGTATTGATCAGACACCGTACTGAGCAAACACCGTACTGAGAAGCCAACGTTTTGAGCAGACGTCGTACTAAGCAGACAACTACTGAGCAGACAACGTACTGAGAACACACCGTACTGAGCAGACAACGACTGAGCAGAAACCGTGCTGAGAGGGTATCGGACTGAGTAGACAACGACTGAGCAGACACCAAACTGAACCGACAACGACTGAGCAGACAACATACTGAGAGGACACGGTACTGAGAAGACAGCGAATGAGCAGACAACGTTTTGAGAAGACACCGTACTGAGAAGACAATGACTGAGCAGGCAGCGCACTGAGAGGACACCGTATTGAGCAGATAACGACTAATCAGAGACCCTACTGAGTGCACAGCGATTGATCAGACAGCGTACTGAGAGGACACTGTACTGAGCAGACAGCAACTTAGCAGACACCGTATTGAACAGACACCCTACTGAGCAGACACCGTACTGAGAGGACAACGTACTGAGAGGACACGGTACTGAGCAGAAAACGACTGAGCAGACAACGTACTGAAAAGAAACCGTACTGAGCAGACAACGACTAAGCAGACACCTTACTGAGCAGACACAGTACTGAGGAGATAACGACTGAGCAGGCACCATATTGAGCAGACAACGACCGAGCAGACACCGTACTGAGAGGAAATCGTGCTGAGCACACAACGACTGAGCAGACATCGTACTGAGCATACAACGACTGAGTATACACCGTATTGAGCAGACACCGTACTGAGCAGAAAATGTTCTGAACAGAAACCGTACTGAGCAGGCAACAATCTGTGCAAACACCGTACTGAGCAGACATCGTATGAGCAAACACCATACTGAGCATACAACGCACTGAGTAGACAACATACTGAACACACCGTGCTGAACTGTCAACGACTGAGCAGACACCGTACTGAGAGGACACCGTACTGAGCAGACACCACACTGAGCAAACATCTCACTGAACAGACACCGTAATAATCAAACAACGTACTGAGAGGACATGGTACTGAGCAGACAACGACTGAGCAGACAACGTACTGAGCAGACACCATACTGAGCATACATCGTATTGAATATACACCGCAATGATCAAACAACGTACTGAGAGGACATGGTACTGAGCAGACAACAACTGAGAAGACGACGTACTGAAGAGACCGTACTAAGCAGACAGCGACTGAGCAGACAACGTACTGAGAGGACACCGTGCTGAGCAGACAGCTGAGCAGACAACATACTGAGAGGACACCGTATTGAGCATATAATGACTGAGCAAACACCATAGTGAGCAGACACCGTACTGAGCATACACCATAATGATCAAACAACGTACTGAAAAGACACTGTACTGAGCAGACAACGATTGAGCAGACACCGTACTGAGCAGACACGGTACTTAGCAGACAATGACTGAGCAGACACCCTACTGAGCAGACAACGACTGATCAGACAACGTACTGAGAGGACACCGTACTGAGCAGACAACGTTCTAAGAGGACACCGTACTGAGTAGACAACGACTGAAATGACAACGTACTGAGAGGACACCGTACTGAGCAGATAACGACTGAACAGACACCCTACTGAGCAGACAACGACTGATCAGACAGTGTAGTGAGAGGACACCGTACTGAGCAGATAACGACTTAGCAGACAACATACTGCGAGGACATCGCACTGAGCACACAACGACTAAGCAGTCACCGTACTGAGAGGACAACGTACTGAGTAGACACTATACTGAACAGACATCGTACTAAGCAGACACCTTACTGAGCAGACAACGACTGAGCAGGCAACGTACTGAGAGGACACTGTACTGAGCAGACAACGACTAAGCAGACACCGTACTGAGCACACTCCGAACTGAGCAGACACCGTACTAAGCAGACATCGACTGAGCACACAACGTACTGAGAGGACACCGTAATGAGGAGATGACGACTATGCAGACACCTACTGAGCAGACAACGACTGAGCAGACTACGTACTGAGAGGAGACCGTACTGAGCACACGACTGAGCAAATACCGTAATGAGTTGACAACGACTGAACAGACACCGCACTAAGCAGACAACGACTGAACAAAAACCGTACTGAGCAGAAACCGTACTGAGCAGACAACGTTCTGTGCAGATATCGTACTGAGCAGGCACAATACTGAGCAGACAATGCACTGAGCAGACCGTGCTGAGCACACTGTTCTAAGCAGACACCGCACTGAGCAGAAAATGAATTGAGAAGACACCATACTTAGCAGACAACGCACTGAGCAGACAACAACTGAGCAGACATCGTATTGAGCAGACATCTTACCGAGGAAGCACCGTGCTGAGCAGACAACGTACTGATTAGAAACCGCACTGAACAATCAACGCCCTGACCAGACACCGTACTAAGCAGAAAAGTACTGAGCAGAAAATGCATTGAGAAGACACTGTACTTAGCAGACAACGTATTGAGCAGACAACGTACTGAGAGGACACCTTACTGAGAGGACAAAGTACTGAGCAGACACCATAATGAACATACACCGTATTGAGCAGGCACCATACTGAGCACACAATGTACTGAGCAGACATCATACTGAGGGAACACCGTACTGAGCAGACACCGTACTGAGCAGACAAATATTCTGAGCAATCACCGTAGTAAGCAGACACCGCACTAAGCAGAAACCGTACTGAGCAGACACAACACTGAGAAAACACCGTACTGAGTAGACAACATACTGAGCAAACACCACATTGAGCAGTCACCGTCTGAGTAGAAAACGTACTGAGCAGACACCATACTGAGGAAACTACGTACTGAGCAGACACCATACTGAGGAAACTACGTACTGAGCAGCTATATCGTTATAATGCTCCAATTATTTCTTAAAGAAAAAACACAAAGAAATTGACTATGGTTCATTTATTACTAAAATTTTCTTTCAAAACCTTTGCTTTGGCTTGCAGTATTGAGGCTTGTGCATGAACATCTATATTTATAAGCCGAGATCCCAAGTCACAGCAAATGAGAATTCTTAGACCTCAGCGCGTATTATCAGTGAAGTGAAAAGATCGAAATAGATCATTATGGAGAGGAAATAAGCACGCAGAAGGTACTCAAACAATAGTGTAGGGAAATGAAGGGGATGAAAACAGGTATACCTACAAGGCAGACGATGCAGTGGCAGACCCTGAGGGAAGTGGATGCACAACAGCCGACTCTTAAGAGACAAAACGAGACTTCTGTGGCTACTATGTGTGGTCCACAATACGTGTAAGATACTCTTAAATGGCGCTGAGAGGCCCTCTGTCGTGAAGCAGGTGAGGAAGGGAGATGCATCCACCTCTTTACTCTTTAGTGTTTGAATGAGGCAGTAAGGAAGCGGGTACTTACAAGTTCTGTGTTAAGCTGAAACCGGGTTTCAGCCTGATTCTACTGCCAATGAGAGGGAGGGCTCTAGTAGTAGTAGTACCGGCCCCTCCCATGACTTTCCTCTCTCTGTGAGACCTTCCTCTTTTTCCATTCACTATACCAACATTCTTGGTGTCTTTATTAACCTCTCCTCAGTTGAACACCATCTGTCTAGTACCTCTCCTAATATCTTACTTCTCTCGGAGACACAGTTGTCTAGTGATGTTCTCACTAGTCCCTTTTTCATATCTAACTGTAATTTCCACTCACGTTTCCGATTCAAAGGTGATGTTTTAGCTTATTCCAACATAAGTAGGATGCTGACAACAGCCGCCCAGGGTGGTGCTACCGTCCTGACTGAGGAGCGTTAAAGTGGTGCTCGGAACCATCCTACACACTCCATGTCAGATTGCTGGTCTTACTTCCTGTCTCATCAAAACAGGACTACCGGGCTAGTCCTACCATCTTCTTCTTACAAGCACCA
>JAUUDW010009836.1:0-10222 GCA_032361385.1 Panulirus guttatus | reverse complement strand
GGGAACAGGTGTCAGAGATATGTAGATAACCATGATGAATAAACTTTCAAAAGATAAAAACATGGTAAGCCAGTTTAGGTTTTAAGACTTCATTTCGTATACTTGAAAACTTATGAAAACCTCTTGTTGCACTGACTTTTATTGTTGTAGCTATGTAGAAGATTATGGCTGTATTTTAGAATATTGGATTTGTTTCCTTGCTAGAGGCGATACTTTAGAAGTTATATGATAATTACGTACTGTTTTTTATTTCTTTTGAATCATGTGAGAATTAATTAAGATTGAAGAACTAATTTATAAGCAGAAGCCCCATATTGACAAAAGTAGCTATTTCATAAATAATATGAGCGCATTGCACCACATTTTTGCTAAGGTGGGATCATGAAAATCATGTACTATTATTTTGCATATTTTCTGTAGATTTTCTTATTCTTAGCATGTTTAGTGTCCCATTTTTACAACCCACAGACCCAGGTTCCCCAATGCTAGATTGAGTTTCCATTAAACAGTTGTCAGAATTGCTTAAAGTGTTGATCACCGTACCTTTTGTATACCTTATGTGTTTTGATGGTTGTTCTCTACCCTCCACAGCTGAGTAAAGCTTTCCAGGGTCTAATCTGCTGAGCTGTTTGATCCTTCAGTTCTCTGTATATATTTTGAAGCCTAGTCTAGTTGGACAGAAACTGTTTTGCCATTTTTTTTTTAATAAGTCCATGAGATATTCCTTGATGGACTGATTATCAGTCAGGTGTAGGTTAAGCTGATGAAACCCCAGATATGTTACTTTCCTCAATATTTTTTACAGTATTGTTGCTCTTTAGTAAATTTAGTATTTACATTTTTGTTTTTCTTGTCATCAGGAAGATATCTTTTTATGCAAACATGGGATGAGGCTTTTCATGCCTTGCATGCCCTTTGCCAAAGTGTGAAGTTAGGATGAGGAAATCATTTTCCAAAATATGATACTACAAAAGGTGCATGTGGCATCAGACATAAAGTGTTCCTACAGTGGCTAGCGACAGTGATTTGTGAATTCTTTTGACGGAATGGAAAATAGAGACATAAATGATGAATGTAAACAGTTGGGAGCTATTGATAAATTTTGGAAAATTTTATTTAGATACATAGGTGCATATCAAAGAATTTTAAAGGGTAGTAGATTATAAGAGTGAAGTAAAGTGAGATTACAGGGGTTCATTGGAGTACATGGGAAGGACAGATGATAGGAGGACCTGATGATCCTTCATGGAGTTATTTGCTGGCCATGCTTAAAATTGAGGTAGAAACAGGAATGTGAAATAAAAGGCATCACCTCACCCATCTCTTCTTCTGGTTCCACTGCCAGCAAAAAAAAGAGAGAACTAACTCCAAGTAGTATGAGGGAAACATACTGTTGTGGAAATTTTATGAGAACCTGTGAATAGGAAAAATTTTCCATCGGATTTAACGACCTCTCCTTCAGAGTTAAATGATGTCTCCAGGGGCAGGATATTTACTGATAACAGGAATCACTGAACTATTTGTCCAGCCATGATTTGAAGGTATTCATAATCTTTGAGCTTGCTACACCTGGAGGAAGTTTGTTCCATTGTTTTACCGCTCTGCAAGGGAAAAAAAATTGCCTTTATTATTCCATCACCTTCATTTCATTTTCATACCATTATTTTGGGCCACTGAGTCTCAGTAAAGTGAAGAAATCTTCATATGGTATGTCACTGAAATTATTTACTGTTTTGAAAACTTCCTGTAGATCTTGGAGTCTGTAGTTTTTAGAGAAAATCATGTAGGTCCCTGAATCTTTCCTTACAAGGCTTATTTCTCAGTGAAAGTAATACGTCTAGACCAGAGTGGTCCAGCTATGGGCCCATGGGCCACAAGTGGCCCGCGGCTTGATTTTTTTTGGCCCGCAAGCTCTCACATTGATATATGTATTTATTAGATTTTAGTGTTGAAGAAGTTGGACCACCCTTGCTAGGCCTTGAGTCTTAAAAAAAGGATATATATATACAATTATACATAATTTAAATTTAATTTGTGGCCCTCAACTTAAAAGTTTAGTGCTGAAGTGGCCCATAGTGCTGAAGAAGTAGGACCACCCTGATCTAGACCTTGAAATACATGGACTCAAGGTACATGTTTCTGTAGGTACATGGTTGAGCAAAGAACTCCATACCTCATTATATATGGATGGTGCTTTCACAGATACATGGTTGTTTTGGGTTTGGTCACAGGGAGGTTTTTTTTTCTCTCTCATATGATCATTAATTTTTTTTTTGTCATTTAGATTGTCATGATATTAGGCATTGACTTTTTTTTTCAATGCACTGAATTTTTTATGTTGGGTGATTTAGTGCATGTGAGATGTGCAGTTATTATTTTTCTTTTTAAGAAATCAAGAAATTTAGATTTTTTTCCAATTTGAACTCAAGATGAGGTGCACTTCATATGTATCCTCTTGCAGTGTGGGAGGAGCTTGAAGCAGAACATGGACAGTATTAGTTACTGCTATCCTGTTGCACTGTGGGAGGAGTTTAATGCACCTTGCAGGCAGCGTCAGTTACCATGTATGTCATCTTTAGTCCTTCTGTTGTGCTTGTGGATTTAGTCTGCTTGTTGTAAATTTTGCCATGGGTCCCAAACTTCCAGCCAGTCTCCTTCTGTGGACATGACAAGCAAGAATTGGATTATTTACTTAAAAGACAAGTTACCCATTATCAAAAGACTAGAAGGTGGTGTCTAGCTGTATAATATAGCTTACTCCTATGAGATCATCAAGTCTGCAGTTTGTTACGTATGTAATGCCTTCCAGAAGATTAAGGATGCTATGTTCAGGGCTTTCCAGCATCTATCAAGCTAATGCACCAGTCCTGAAACCTAGTTTTAGAAAAGATGGAAAACATGCTATATTTGAGGCTAGAAGATCAAAATAAGAAACAAGTTCCCATCAACAACTTGGTGATATAAGAGAAGCCCTAAAGCAGCTCAAAAACATTAAAGAAACTACTCATTCCTCCACATCTACCTGGCCATTTCAGGCAAGCATAGGTTGGTTGAAGTTCAAGAAATGTCAGTCTTCACAACATCAGCATGAAGGGCGAGGCTGCCAGCACTGATAAAACTGCTACCATGACATTTTCTAAGAGTTAAAGACTAAATATAAAGACATAGCTACACCCTCATAAAATTTTCAATGTGGATGGAACAGAATTGTATTGAAGATGCCTAGGAAAATCTACATCTCAAAGAAGGAGCTATCAGTTCTTAGATTGAAGGCAGCCAAAAACATGCTCAATCCTTGTGTTCTAATGCTCTTGGTGATTTTAGGTGTAAACCATTGCTAGTTACTGCCATGAAAATCCTAGGGCATTAAAGAAACTCAGCAAGAAAAACATACCCGTGCACTGGAAGGTGAATGGGAAGGCAAAGGTCACAGCTTTAATGTTTGAGGAGTGGTTTATAGACTTGATTCTGCTCTAAAGTCAAATGTTACTGCAGGGAGAGGAATGCAGTTTTCAAGGTCTTGCTGTTCCTGGACAGTGTCCCCAGACATCCAATTTACCTGAATGACATGCAGGAGAATGTGAGAGTACCTCACATGACTGAGTTACATTTACATAGAGTTGCAGATATACAAAAAGTTTTCCAAATACAATAATTTTATACATTGTGAACTTAGTGATAGTTGACCATTAGGTGTTTTAGAGTTATATTGATATAATAGCTGACATACCACATTGCTTAACAAAGAGAAATCTAATATGTTTACTTGCAAAGCTGAGCATTTGTTCATGAATTGTTCATGACTCAAAGTGATAGGTATAGTACTGTTCTTACATCTGTCTGTGTGAGTTCTGATTGGTATAAGTCAATTGTGGTGATGTACCATGCTCTTTTATTGGTAGGGTATTGGTAAGTTGGAGGTCTCTGTGTCAGGAATGTGTCAGCAGTTTATTGCCACATGCTGTGTGAGCTATTGGTGGTGGACAGGTTCATCGAGAGGAGGGCCTCTTGGTAGATGGTGTAAGATGGACCCAGGATTCTGCATGCTCTTTTTAACAATCTAGCTGGTTCCTCATTGTAGCTGTAAGGCAGGAGGACTAGACTGGGAAGGTGTAGGTGACCTTAGATAGAATGAAGGTGGTATAGACATACCTGAGCTCAGATGATGGGACACCAAGTGATTTCAGTTAACAGAGATGGTATGAAGAAGATTTGATGACAGTACTGACCTCACTTTTCCAGTTAAAGCATCAAATGTTGTGACACCGAGAAGTTTAAATTAAGTGATTTAGAGTTATAGTAATATAGTAGTTAACATACCACATAGCTTAACAAAGAGAAATCTAAGATGTGTACTTGCTTAGCTGAGCATTTGTTCATGAATTGTTCATGACTCAGAGTAGTAGGTATAGGACTGTTCTTTGTCTGTGTGAGCTCTGATTGGTATAAGTTGATTTTGGTGATGTACTGTGGTCTTTTTTGGGTAGGGCATTGGTAAGTTGGAGGTCTCTATGTCAGGAATGTGTCAGCAGTTTATTGCCAAATGCTGTGTAAGCTACTGGTGGTGGACAGGTTCATTGAGAGAAGGGCCTCTTGGTAGGTGGCGTAAGATGGACCCAGGACTCTGTATGCTCCTTTTAACTATCTAGCTGGTTCCTCAGTGTAGCTGTAAGGCAGGAGGGCCAGACTGGGAAGGTGTAGGTTACCTTAGATAGAATGAAGGTGGTATAGTCATTCCTGAGCTCAGATGATGGGACACCAAGTGATTTCAGTTAGCAGAGATGGTGTGAGGAAGATTTGATGATGGTACTGACATCACTTTTCCAGTTAAAGCATCAAATGTAGTGACACCAAGAAGTATGAAATCTCTGACTACCCAGAGGATGTCAGGGCCTAGTTTGATGTTTGATGTCAGAGCAGGATATTGTTTACCCCACGTTGATATGCATCATCACAGGTTTGATGTGAATGATGGTGACGTCATAGGCCTTAGTCCTCTCATGAAGGTTGTTAACGATGTCTTGAAGGGCAATGAAGTCAGGAGAGTTTTGACAGTGATGCTAAAGGTGAAATCATTAGTGTACTTTCAGTGGTGGTGTAAGTCCCTCAGAGCATCATTAGTAAGGATGAGGAAGCAGTGCAATCCCATCTTGATACCTTGTGGGACACTACAAGTAAAATGGAGGTACTAAGAAAAATTGAAAAAAGATTGGTGTTGCCCAGTCAGGAAGGCTACCAGTCCTGAGGTGAGACAGCACTCTAGCCCTAGATCAATGGCTTTCTTTTTGATGGTGTTATGTTTGACCAGGTTAGAAGCTTTAGTAAAGTTTACAAAGGTGAGTTCCACCATAATGAAATCTAGGAGGCTAACAAGGCGGTGAGTGGTGGAGGAAGACCTCATGTTTCCAAACTGCTGATGGTCCACTGAATCAGCTGTGGCAACATCAGACACAAAACTTTCACAAATTAGACTGGAGATTAGAATGATGGCAAGCAACAGGGCATAAGCTATTAAAGTACTCTGGTTTAGTGGATTTGTTAGTGATGTGACAAATGTAGTCTTCCAAGCTGTGGGGCTTTTAGATTGTTTGAGTGAAGCATTAATTATGGCAATCAGCAGTGTAGCTAATTTATGAAAGAGTTACTTCTACAGTTTCATTTTAAGATTTATGGGTGTGATTGAGCAATTTGTTTTAAGGCACTGAAGGCTTCCATATATTCCTCTACTGTATTTGGTGAAGATGGGGTTAGTAGGTATGTTGGGAGGGAACTGATATTGAGTTTTGGAAATCATCGGTGAATATTGGCAAAGTGGTTATTAATTTGGTTTGCAGCCTCCTCATTGCTAAGTTGACCCACACAAGGGAAGGGGGAGATCTTAGGTTTGATCACCAGAACTGAACAGTTTATTCCAAGTGAGGTCTGACCAGGACATTTTAGAAGAAGAGTATTGTCTCCAATATTTTGTATACCATATTTCTTGTAATGAATCCTAGCATGCTGTTGTTTTTACCGTTTACAGTTAGGCAATGTTTTCTGTATTTTAAGGTTAGTACTGATGATTATTCCAAGGTCTTTTGCTTCATTGTGGATTCATAATTTATATTTTTGGTGCCATGGTGTGTTACATAGCATTTGCACACATTGAAATGCATTTGCTATGTTTCTGACCTCTCCATCACTTTGTTCATTTAATCATTGAATCTTCAGATAGTCTTCCTTTGGCTGGTGTGTTTCCTAATTGTGTTTCATTGGCAGGTTTCACAAATCTACTGGTGAGACATGTCTCCATGTCGTTGGTGTAGGCTATGAAAATTAAGGGTCCGAGGAACCCATCTCATCACATGAAGCCAGTTGGATGTTTCTCCATTTAATACCACTCTTTTTTTTTTTCATTTCTGAGAGCAAGTCCACTGTCCACATGCCAATTATATTTCCTATGCTGTGAGGTTTAAGTTTACTCATTAATCTTTTTTGTGGTACTTTGGTGAAGGCTTTTCAAAAGTCCAAGCTATAACATTAGAGGGGTATTTTGGAGCTCCAGTTATCATTATATATATGACTATAGAATCCCATCAGATTCATAATTGTTACTAACACTTAACCTAGAATGGAAGTAAGGCTAATGAGACTGTGGGTCAAAATGCATCTTCTATCTTTTTTGAAGATTGGTGTTATGTTAACTAGATTCCAGTCATGTGGGATTTTCCCTTTCCATTATGATTTGTTAAATATTTTGGTGATCAGAAGATATTTGCTGGCTAGCATTTTTCATTGTTTTGGAGGTGATATAATTTGGAACAGTTAATTTGTTTGGATTTAGTTTAATATAATTTTTATGTTCAAATTTATCACTCATGACCACAGAAATACATTTTGTGCACAGAAATATTTTTTTTGTGTGAGGTGTAAATCAGGCTTGTTAGATGTTGCAGATGGTAACTTGAAGGAAGGTTTAGGAATTTTCAGGAAAGATTTGTGATTTAGAAATGTGATTTGATGTATGTAAGTTCTCAGATATTCATCGTAGAATTCAACTGTGATTGATTTAAAATGATTGTAATAGTTGCAGAGAAAAAAAAGATTAAAGATACCTTTAGGAGAAAACTTGAAACAGCAACTGATGAACCAGATCCAGGGGAGACAAAAATGTTGGGTAACGTAAATGGATGATTGCAGATAGAGTAAAAGAAGGATTGGTATTCTGGAATAGAGTTTTAGGTGAATTATATTAATGGTGAATGGTTCTGTGTAACAGTAGGTATGAGTTTTGCTAATGCAGTTTTTCAGCTTATAGATGCTCATGGCTATATATTCATGGTATAGATATAAAGAAGACAGAATAAACAGGTGACTGATAAATTTGTGACGAGAGAATTGAGTCAGTTTCGTTTATGGTGTGATGTCAATGAGAGGGGTGGGTTTCAAGCATGACAAGTCTTATCGTAATGATTAATAGTCTTACATTATGTGTGGATCAGGAATAGAAATATGAATGAAAAAGCAACAGTAGTGAAAGTGAAATTGGTAAGAAAAAAAATGTTTGAAATAACCCTTAAGAAACTGAAAGATATCAAATGAAATATAATGGTTTAACTTGAGTTGACATGAAGGCTCATTAAGAATGGATAGATTAAAGTTACCACAGATTTGTGAACACATTTTGTAGAAAAACAGTGTGATGGTATAAAGATATCAAAAGTTTGATTGATGACAAAAAGAGAGCTTGGAAGGAAAAATTAAATCTAGAAAACTGTGATGATTTGAGGGCTAAGATTTTACAGTATAAAAATCTTTTAAGAAAAATGTGAATTTGGTTCTGATGAATAAAGTGAAAACAGATGGTCTTAGAAAAAAGAAATAAGTGAAAATCTAAGAAATACTTATGAACTATTTTGGAACAAGGTAGATGTGTGCAGAGGGAAAAACTGGTAGGAAGAATGAGAGTTTACATGACAAGACTGTGAGGTTGCATGGAATGAAAATGAGAGATGCAAGGTTTGAAGAGCATACTTCAAAGTACTAATTGGGATGGTGTTTTATTGTAACAGTATGATTAGCAGTTAGGAGCCTGAAGGGTAGGTGTGTTAGAATTTTAGGAAGACATTACAAAGGATTTTAAGATCATCAGTATTGCATTAAAAAAATAAAATAAAATAGTTGGGAGTGTATGAGGAAGTTGATGGGGCTGTGAAAAGTGAGTGAACCTTTAGTTGAATGTTTTTGCACAGTGTATTCAATAGTTAGGAAAAGTGCTTTTGTGCCTGAGGATTGGATGGAAAGAGTGAGTGTTCCTTTGTGTAGAGGTAAAGAGAGTAAAAATGAATGAAGTACAGAGGAAGGTCCTCTTGGCATAGTTGTCCAGTTATATGGTAATATTGTAAATGTTCATATTATAAGCATAAAGATGGATGAAGAATTGCTTGGATTTATGAAGGGAAGAGGATCTGTGAGCCAGATTGTCACTGGGGCAGGTAGTAAACAAAGTTCCAAGGAAAAAGGAAATGCATGTAATATTTAAAGTATAATCCTGATTTAATGGACTGATTGGGGAAGAAGTGTTCATTAATGCTGATTGTTTGTTAAATCTGGACGATATATGGTTTAAGCTTTTCCTTGTTCCTAAGAATACCTAACACCATTTGTTCCTTCACCCCATATTCCTTACACACACAGGCATCCGATACACCAGATGTAGTTTCTCAGTTAACCTTAGTTTTTGTGCAACATCCCGAGTTCAGCAAAGGAGGAGAGAAGTATATAAGATGAGTAAGTGGAAAGTTAATAAGCTGTTAGAGGAAAGCAAAGAGAGAGTAGATGAATGAATGTTGAGTGAAAAGTTTAGAGAAAATAAGAAATTGTACTGGAAGGAGGTGAAAAAGGAAATAGGTGAATATTGAGAGTAGAAATGTTAAAGTGAGAAGTAAGGCAGGGAAGTTGCTGAACAAAAAGAAAGAAGTGAAAGGAGGATGGAAAGAGTATTTTGAAGAACTGATGAATGTAGATAGTGAGGCAGCAGTTGTTACACACATGGATATGGAAGATGGAAGAGGATGCAAATGGAAGGACCTATAGCAAAAAGGGAGGGTAAAAGGGCGATAATGAGGCACCTGGAGTGGATGGGATTACATCTAAAATGCTGAAGTATGGAGGAGAAAGTGTGATAGAGTCGATACATCTGATATGTAATTTAGCCAGGAAACAGAAGGTTGTGCCTGAGGATTGGGTGACAGCTATTATTGTTAATTTATTCAAAGGAAAAGGTGCCAAGGATGTATGTAGCAATTATAGGAAGGAGAGGTAAGGGAGAGAGCAGTAGAGGACTGAAGTGTCATTGGGAACCTTAATAGAACAGTGAAGGTTAAAAGGTGTAAGTATGGAAGTGAAAAAAGGATCAAAGGACAGCATAGTCCTCTCAACCCTGACCCAGGCAACTGAAAAATGGATGTGGAATGAATCACAGAGGTCAAGAATCCAGGCTCTAGAAACGAGCTATTTAAGAGGAGCATGTGGTATGACTAGGTGGAATGAAGAAAGAAATGGGGGGATGTTTGAGAGATGTGTTATGGCAGGGAATGCAAATGGAATGAATTGTGGAGTGGGAGAGTAGGTTAAAAGTAATTCTTTGAGGTGGTGTGGGCACATGGAATGAATGCAAGTTGGGGAATTTACAGGATAGTGAATGATAATACATTTAAAGGGATTGGTATGAGAGGAATACTACATTTGACATGGGGAAATAGAGTGGAAGAATATTGGAGGAAGAGAAATGGTAGAAGAATGCATGGAATAGTGAACGCGAAAGAGGCGTGTAAGGACAGGGGTAAGTGGAGACTCTTTTGCCTTGATGAGATTTCCCCAAGGGAATGAGCATCAGAGATATAGATATATAGATTCAGATTCACTCACTTTCTTTTCACGCCACTGTCTTTAGGGGCCATGACTGCTTAGTTCTGTTCACTTTACATGCTGAAAATGCAAAAAGAATCTCTGACATGAAGGCAAAACATTATCAATGATGTTTTTGTCAACTGGGTGTGAAAAGGATGCTGCCAGTCAGCTCATGCATGAAATTTTTTTTCTTTATGTTGAAGGCTCCAGTCACGGACAAAAGTCCACATCAAGGGTGGGCCCTTATTGAGATATAGAGAGAATTGAGAAAGGGAGAAAAACAGACATGGAAAGTATTTACAAATTTTTGAGAAATGAAAAACATGTCTCT
>JAUUDW010009825.1:0-10222 GCA_032361385.1 Panulirus guttatus | reverse complement strand
CCGGTCACGTGACTACTTCACGCCTACCTCAGCCACAGGGAAGCGCTTCGCTGGTATGGACCACATGCACAGTGAAAGTGTATGTGGTCTTAGAATTATTTTTAACACCCGAAGAAGGAGTTAAAGATTTTTCGGTTGGTGATGTAGCTTGACGCTGACGGCCTTAATGACCCTGGCAGTTGACAGGCCTAAAGCCCAAACAACCAACCAACCAACCAACCAAACAGCTTCGCTGGATTTGTAGACTCTGAATTCACATTTGAACTTACTGTAGCTTCTGAGACAAGTGCCCGGTGCAGAAAGTTTTTGACTTTGTTCTTGTGTGCTTACTAATCAGTCTTGGCTCTGCAGACGAAACAACCCCGCAGGTATATACCTTCCTTTATGTTTATTAGTTTTCACTACAGAAAATGATCAGAGAAGAAAACCACCCTCTAGACGATGGTACGTCGCTTGGCTATGTTACTACATTTCCAGAGAACGATGGTACGACACTTGACCATAATGGTACATCCTCAGAGTACGATGCTACGACGCTTGGACAGAGGTCACCTTTGATCCACTTAACCTTGACTGAGCAGCGTCACCCACACTACACTGGACCCACCAAGTGTAAACATACGACAGGTTACCGTGTGACACGCGTCCTATATTCCTGCTGGGGTGACCACTCTCCGCCAGGATTGTGTCAGCTTCACGAGACATTTCTATGACTCCTTCACCCGTCAGAGCCACAGACGTGGTACACCTCCTCTAGGAGAGCTGAGTGGACGCAGTAGGGGAGGCTTCACACTGCCAGGAACAACGTCGTCCAGTTGAAGGTCGGTACACTAGGGAAGGGACGGGTCAGGTGCTCGAAGCCACACTTGACGCCTCTTGAAACTAAAGAGACCCTGAAGGTCATGGATGGACTGAGTGTTAAGAGGAATATCTGCAGGGTATGAAAACAGACCCGTGTTAAGGGGAGGTGTAGAGGGAGATTATATACACTAAGTGGAAGCCAAGGCAGCAATCCACTTTAACACGGGGTGGGGACTCTGTTCCTGATCTTCACCACGGGTCATTCCAGGCTGAAGAATAATCATTGCCAAGGGCAGTCCAAACTTATCTGCAAAATGAACGGATTAATTGGTAATCTAACATACGAGTATAGCGTAGCAAGGTCGTTATAACAGACGGAACCCCTCCCACATCAGGGGAGCTGTACGCTTGTCTTACCAGTCCACGCGCCAGCAACAGGGGATGAGGGTAACACATACTCAGTTCTCTTACTATGTGCTCAAGTCCTTAGCAATTCACTGTTACAGCTATATTGCGTGAGGCTGGAAAGTGATTCATTGTCTGCAGCTGGGACACAGACACCATCCTCCTCCACCCTAAAATCCAGCTCAGACAAGTTTTAATTTATCTTCCTAGCTTCTTGCTTCTGTAGTCTTGGCACGCATTCTTCTCACCAGACGTATGTGTCACATCTTAGATAAAGTGTCGCCTCACATGAATCGTGTGGAAGTAACCAACACTGCTGCTTTGATGAGTACTCTGCACATGCAACTGCAGACAGCTGTACTGACCTCATAAACCTCAAGGCTGCGTATGATGTTGTTGCTGATACGTATATGAACGAGTAACCTTCGGTAGAGTTAATGGAAAGCTCTCCGGCTGGGAACGGGGATGCCTCTCCAATAGAGTCCCTAAAGTTCTGTTTTGGGGAATATAACGTGACACTAGATCGTTTGAACTTGGTTAAAGCACAAAGTGTATAAGTCAGCGGTGCCGTCGTCAGTATAATAATGTATAAAATCATACAGGGTCCAGGAGATGGAGAAGGTGTCTTAGTTATACAAACAATATCTGTATTAGAACCGACTCGCCCTGAAAAGGCTGCCGAGTCTTCGCTTCACTCTTCATCTCTACTGAGGAGTCCAAGATTTTCATAAATGATGTCATTGTTGGTGATACATACAGCCCTCTCCACAGCCATAATAATGCAACTGAACGTCAGATTTATAGGTACTTTTAGGCGTGACGACAGACTCTTTGCAACAACCTGCCTTAATAATAACCTAAACCTGGTCCTAAAGCAACACCTCTGACGCCTTCTGAAACCTCTCATGGCCAACTGGAGGTAAAATATTTGGAGTTCGTATAACAACATAACTGAAACCTTCTATATCCTGCGCCGTTTTCATAACTGTCCCTTTCCCTACACTTCGAAGCTTTGGAGCTCTCTACCGTCTCATGTTTTTCCCAGTAACTATAACCCGGCAGCTTTTAAAATGAAAGGAAATGAAAAACCTGTGGTTTTTCATTTCCTTCCGAATTCGTAAATGCTTTTCCTTGTGTCTTCTTTGTCCATTTCCTTAACCTCGTTATATTTATATTAACGCCCAGTATTGATGTGGACTTTTTTCAGTGACTGGAGCCTTCAACGTAACAAAAAAAGAGAAAAAATATCAGAACTGTTACCAGTTACCATGCCTTACGCCGATCTGACTTTGATAATCACCACTAAAACAACTTGAAGTCATAGAAAATGGATGCCATGAGGTTTATCCTGGGTTGTTATAACCACTAGAATTGTAAACACGAGAAGTAAACCATCCATCACTCGCCATCATCACTAACGCGCCAGACCGTTGCCTCTGTTATGGACGCCAAGTAACTTAAACGACCCGCCCGTCATCCCCGGCTCACACGACCTGCATCTGAACTTAAAAACGTCTAGACGACCCGCATCCTTCCCAAGCGCACCTGTGCCTCTCCAGCCTAGTCTTCTTCCCCGTCCAACATACGACATAAGTGATCAGTGAAGGCGCAGAGGAGGGCAGGCAAAATCACCCTTTCACGAAGCGCTCAAATCAAGCGCCCTTCCGTCTCTCTAGCTATTACCTGGATCTCATTCGACAATGCGAAAAGAAGCTACTGCACCGTTTTCGCCACCGTCACCTCCTGCCACCAGAGATCCCACGTCCTCGAGTTGCAGTTCGCTACCACACTACCACAAGCGCATCGACACCGTCCGATTTCGCACAGTACGCTGCAGGAACATCTCAGCGACCATCATCAGTACTCTGTACACTATTTTGTATATTTTCCCTGTATATTTTCAACCTTTGGTTGCAGTTAATTGAATAATACGTTGATTATAATGATTATCATTATCATTATTATTATTATTAGTAGTAGAAGCAGGAGTAGTAGTAGTAGTAGTTATAGCAGTAGAATATGGGAAAACTATATGTTGTAAGGGAGAGACCACTTGTTGCAAGAAAGAGACCATTTATTGTGAGGGAGAGACCGCTTAATGCTATGGAAAAATCACATTGTAGGATAGAGATCACCTGTTACAGGGGAGAGAGTACGTATTGCAGGGGAGATACCCATTATTGTGATGGGAAAATAACGTATTGTACGGGAGAGACCACTTATTTCAGTGAAGAAACCAGTTATTGCAGTGGGAGACCAGTTATTACAGGGAAAGACCACTTATACAGGGGAGAGACCAGTTATTAAAGGGAAGACCATTTATACAGAGGAGAGACCAGTTATTACAGGGGAAACCAGTTATTGCAGGGGAGAGACCACGTATTGTTAGAGAGGTACCACTGATTGTAATGTAAAACCACATATCGTAGGAGAGAGACCACTTATTGTAGGGAAGAGACCACTTATTGCCGGAAAGAGACCAGTTATTGCAGGGGAGACCACTTATTACAGGGGAGATACCAGTTATAGCAGGGGAGACCACTTATTACAGGGAAGAGACCAGTTATTACAGGGGTAAACCAATTATTGCCGGGAAGAGACCAGTTATTGCCGAAGGAGACCACTTATTACAGGGAGGAGACCACTTATTGCCGGAGAGACCAGTTACTGCCGGGGGAGACCACTTATTACAGGGGAGAGACCAGCTATTGCCGGGGTAGACAACTTATTGCTGGGAAGAGACCATCTATTGCCAGGGAAGACCACTTATTACAAGGGAGAGACCAGTTATTGTAGGGAAGACCACTTATTTCAGGAGAGAAACCAGTTATTACAAGAGGTGACCAGTTATTACAGGGGAGACCACTTATTGTAGGGGAGGGACCACTTATTGCCAGTAAGAGACCAGTTATTGCAGAGGGAGACCAGTTATTACAGGGGAGAGACCACTTACTGCCGGGAAGAGACCAGTTATTGAAGGAAGTGACCACTTTTTACAGGAGAGAGACCAGTTATTGCAGGGGGAAGACCACCTATTACAGAGGAAATACCAATTATTGCGGGGGAGAAACCACCTATTGCAGGGGAGAGACCAGTTATTGCAAGGGCGAAACCACTTATTGCAGGGAAGAGACCACATAATGCAAGAGAGTTACCACCGATTGTAAAGTAAAAACCACTTATCGTTGGAGAGAGACCACTTATTGTGGGGGAGAAACCACTTATTGCCGGGGAGAGACAACTTACAGTGGGAGAGAGACCACTTATTGCCGGGGAGAGACCACTTATTGTGGGGGAGAGACCACTTATTGTGGGGGAAAGACCACTTATTGCAGGGGAGAGACCACTTATCACAGATGGGGTGAAAACAGGAAACCACACATCCGGCTCCTGTTTCGTCAGTCTGTGTACTGGTGACCCACATCTGGGTCCTGCCGGTGAGAGCTGGCAACCCCACTGGCTCGCGGGGCAACATTAGGTAAGGACTCACACGCTACCCTACCCACACCCACTCACAACTCATAAATCTGAGATGGATTTAAGATATTCCCAGTGAAAAGACGAGTTTTTTTTTTAATATTTTTGAGATACATATTTCGCTGTTGTTAGGCAACCAACCTACCTTTTAAAAACAGGTGTTTACGTAAAGCATACATGGCTGTAGACAGCCTCGCTCTTCATACCTGACACGGCTCATGTATATATGTATATCTGGAGCGTTCGTTGACGGGTAGTGGTTACATATGTCGACGTAGACTCTCATTGTACCCGAAACATAACCGGAATTAATATTCCTGCCGTGTGGTTGACGTATACTGTACACATCCTGCCTAACTGACCACCACTCACCACTCGCTGGCTAAGAGACTTGACAACATACTTACAGCTTTATCAAAAGACGTTCATTATATTTTTCTAACATCCAGTAGAGTAAGTACAAACAACCAGTGGCGTAAGTATTAAAACCAGTGGTGTCAGTATTAACAACCAGTAGAATAAGTACAAACAACCAGTGGTGTCAGTATTAAAAACCAGTGGCGTCAGTATTGACAACCTGGGGTGTCAGTATTAAAAAATAGTGAGGTAAGTATTAAAAACCAGTGGTGTCAGTATTAACAACCAGGGGTGTCAGTATTAAAAACCAGTGGTGTTACTATTGAAACCAGTGATGTCAGTATTAACAACCAGTGGTGTCAGTATTAACAACCAGTAGTGTCAGTATTGATAACCAGTGGTGTAAGGATTAAAACCAGTGGTGTCAGTACTACAACTAGTGGTGTCAGTACTAACAACCAGTAGTGTTTGTATTAACAACCAGTGGTGTCAGTATTAACAACCAGTGGTGTAAGTATTAAAAACTAGTGGTGTCAGTATTGACAACCACGGGTGTCAGTATTAAAAACCAGTGGTGTAAGTATTGGAACCAGTGGTGTCAGTATTAACAACCAGGTGTGTCAGCATTAACAACCAATGGTGTCAGTATCAACAAAGAGTGGCGTCAGTATCAAAAATTAGTGGTGTCAGTATTAATAATCAGTGGTGTAACTGTCAAAACTAGTGGTGTCAGTACTAACAACCAATAGAGTAAGTACAAACAACCAGTGGTGTCATTACTAACAACCAGTGGTGTCAGTTCTAACAACAAGTAGTGTTAGTACCTGAAAACAATTGTGTAAGTATCAACATCTTGTGGTGTCGGTATTAAAAACCAGTGGTGTCAGTATCAACAACCAGTGGTGTATTAAAAACCAGTGGAGTCAGCATTAGCAACCAAGGGTGTCAGTATTAACAACCAGTGGTGTCAGTATCAACAACCAGTGCTGTAAGTATGAACAGCCAGTGGTGTCAGTATTAACAACCAGTGGTGTCAGTACCAACAACCAGTGGTGTCATTACTAACAACCTGTGGTGTCAGTTCTAACAACAAGTAGTGTCAGTACCTGAAAACAATGGTGTAAGTATTAACAACCAATGGTGTCAGTACCAGCAACCAATTGTGTCAGTGTTAACAACCAGGGGTGTCAGTATGAACAACCAGGGGTGTTAATACTAAAAACCAGTGGTGTCAGTATTAACAACCAGGGGTGTTAGTATTAACAACCAGTGGTGTCAGTATTAACAACCAGGGGTGCCAGTATTAGCAACCAGGGGTGTCAGTATTAAAAAGCAGCGGTGTCAGTTTTAACAAAAAGTGGTGTATTAAAAATCAGTGGTGTCAGTATTAACAACCAGTGGTGTCAGTATAAACATCTGGTGGTGTCAGGATCAACAACCAGTGGTGTCAGTATTAATAATCAGTGGCGTCAGTATTAAAAACCAGTGATGTCAGTATTAACAACCTGTGGTGTAAGTATTAAAAACCAGTGGTGTCAGTATAAACAATCAGCGGTGTGAGTATTAACATCCAGTGGTGTCAGTATTAACAACCAGTGGTGTAAGTATCAACAACCAGGGTGTCAGCATTAACAATAACTGGTGTCAGAACCAACAACCAGTGGTGTCAGTATGAACAACCAGGGGTGTCAGTATCAAAAACCAGTGGTGTCAGTATTAACAACCAGGGGTGTCAGTATTAACAACTAGTGGTGTCAGTATTAACAACCAGGGGTGTCAGTATTAACAACCAGTGGTGTCAGTATTAACAACCAGTGGTGTCAATATTAACAACCAGTGGTATAAGGATTAAAAACAAGTGGTGTCAGTACTAACAACCAGTGGTGTCAGTGCCAACAACCAGTGGTGTCAGTATTAACAACCAGTGGCGTCAGTATCAAAACCAACGGTGTCAGTATTAACAACCAGTAGTGTATTAAAAACCAGTGGTGTCAGTATTAACAACCATTAGTGACAGTAGTAACAGCCAGTGGTGTCAATATCAACAACAGTGGTGTCAGCACTAACAACTAGTGGCGTTTGGACAAACAACGATGAACGTCAATGTAACAATGAACAGCGTGTGGTTTTGTTTGTAGTGTGTGTGTGTGTGTGTGTGCAATCAACTATTTGTACTGCACGCTTGAGGGCGTTAATACACTGGCGGAGTCCCATCTTTTGAGGATTAACCATCTTTACTGACTTCAGAATGTCCTGGTGCTTATTTAACAGTTGCTGGAGTCTAGAGTTGAAGGTTTTTACTTTATGATTAAGGTGATTGGATGTTAATTTTTCATATGTTTCACCATCATTTCTAATCATTATAAGAGTTCAGCATCGTCAGTCTCACACCACTTGCTGTACCCCGCGCCACAACGCTGGTACCGTAAAAGTACGTACAGAATTTTCCAGCAAGTTTCTTGTTATGACGTCTGGTTGGTCTGTACTTAGCATGTCTTCATAAACTATTCACTGTCAACGAACTTCTTGAGGAATTTGAAGGTCGTGATCGTCACCCCATACTCATCTCTTTTCCATGCTGGGCAAATCTCTCAGTGTATTTCAGTTCGATTAATCTAGGCACCGTCTCTCCAGCTCACTGCAGGACTTCCTTAAAGTCTTTATGCATAAGAAGGGTGACCAAACTTAGGATGCATATTTAGTTTTCGTCTAGTACAGTGTGCTGTCACTAGTTTGGAAACGTGTTGGGAGTGAAGTCAGGGGTTGGTAAGAGGACAAGACCTAAGAAAGGATTAGCACTATTCCTAAAGCAGGAGTTTTGGGAGTGTGTGATAGAGCGTATAGAAGTAAATACCAGACTGATGTAGGTAAAAATGAAAGTGGATGGTGAGAGATGGGTGATTATTGTTGCCTATGCACCTGGTCATGAGAAGAAAGATCTTGAGATGCAAGTATTTTGGAAGCAGCTGAGTGTGATTGTCAGCACTTTTTCTGCACGAGACCGGGTATTAGTGATGGGCAATTTGAATGCGAAGATGAGTAATGTGGCAGTTGAGGGTATAATTGGTGCACATGGGGTATTCAGTGTTATGAATGGAAATGGTGAAAAGCTTGTTCATTTGCGTGCTGAAAAAAGACTAGTGATTGGGAATTCCTGGTTTAAAAAGAGTGACATTCACAAGGATACGTATGTGAGTAGGAACGATGGTCAACGGGCATTATCATATTACGCATTAATTGACAGGCGTGTAAGAAAGAGACTTTTAGATGTAAATGTGCTGAAAGGGGTAGCTGGTGGGAGTCTGATCACTTTCTCGTAGAGGCAAAGGTGAAGATTTGTAGAGGTTTTCAATAAAGAAGAGAAAATGTCGGGGAGAAGAGAGTGATGAGAGAAAGTGAGCTTCGAAAGGAGACTTCTGTGAAGAAATATCAAGAGAGACTGAATGTGAAATGGCGAAAGGTGAGAGCAAGTGAAGCGAGGAGAGTGGGTGAGGAATGGGATGTATTCAGGGAAGCAGTGATGGCATGTGCAAGAGATGCATGTAGCTGAGGAAGGTGGGAGGCGGCAGATTAAGAAGGGTAGTGATTGGTGGGATGAGGAAGTAAAGTTGTTAGGAAAGAGAAAAGAGAGGCGTTTGGGCGAAACTTACAAGGAAGGAGTGCAAATAACTGGGAGATGTATCAGAGAAAGCGGCAGAATGTCGAGAGGAAGGTGCAAAGGTTGAAAAAGAGGGCAAATGAGACTTGGGGTGAGAGAGTATCATTAAACTTGAGGGAGAATAAATAGATGTTTTGGAAGGAGATAAATAATGTGTGTAAGACAAGAGGATAAATGGGAACATCGGTGAAGAGGGCAAGGGGGAAAGTGATAACAGGAAGTGATGGAGTGAGGTGGCGATGGAGTGAGTATTTTGAAGGATTGTTGAATGTGTTTGATGATAGAGTGGCAGATGTAGGGTTTATTGGTCGGGGTGGTGTGCAAAGTGAAAGTCAGGGAGAGTGGTTTGGTGGAGAAAGGGATGGTGAAAACCTAGCGGAAGATGAAATCCAGCAAGGCAACGGGAGTGGATGGTATTGCAATTGAATTATTTATGAAAGGGGGTGACTGTGTTGCTGATTGGTTGGTGAGAATATTCATTGTCCAATTGGATCATGGTGAAGTGCCTGACGACTGGCGGAATGCATGTATAGTGCCATTGTACAAAGGCAAAGGATATAAAGGTGAGTATTCAAACTACAGAGGTATAGGTTCGTTGAGTTTTCCTGGAAAACTGTATGGGAGGGTATTGATTGAGAGGGTGAAGGCATGTACAGAGCATCAGATTGGGGGAGAAGCAGTGTGGTTTTAAAAGTGGTAGAGGACGTGTGCATCAGGTGCTTGCTTTGAAGAATGTATGTGAGAAATACTTAGAAAAACAGTTGGATTTATATGTAGCATTTATGGATCTGGAGAACGCATATATTCAGGATACAGAGGTATGTGTTTGTTGATTATACTTGGTAGGTTGCATTGGAGAGTGGTGACTGAAAGGGTGGTAGTATGATCAGAATATCAGATTGTGAGAAACAGTGCAGTTTCTTGAGAAATGGAGGATGTGTGATCAGGTATTTGCTCTGAAGAATCAGTGTGGGAAATGCTTAATGAAACAGATGGAGAAAGCACATGATGAGGTTGATCGGGATACTTTTTGGAAGTTGTTATCGATAAATGGCTTGGGAAGAGCTACTTGTAGCAGTGAAGAGTTTCTATCAAGAAAGTGCGACATGTGTACAATGAGAAGGGTAATGATGGATCTGTAGCATGGATGTGTGATGTCACCATGGCTGATTAATCTTTTTATTGATGGGGTGGTGAGGGAGGTCCTGAACCCGAAAGTAATGACTCTACTGCCATCGAGAGGGAGGGCTCAGGTAGTAGATTCATGACCCCTCCCATGACCCCTGCAAATTTTTCAGTATACTCCTCTGACTAGGCTTTATTGTGTAACCCTGCCGCCAGTGAGGGAGAGGGCTCAGGTGAGAGTGTATTGGCCCCTTCCAATGTCCCATCTAACTCAAGGATTATCCCATCCCCTTGAAGCAACCCATTAGGTAGTAGGTTGCTGACAACAGCCGCCCAGGGTGGTACTACCGTCCTGACTGAGGAGCGGTAAAGCGATGCCCGGAACCATCCTACATTCTC
>JAUUDW010009824.1:0-11316 GCA_032361385.1 Panulirus guttatus | reverse complement strand
TAGAATCGTTGAATGGCAATTTCGTTTTTCTCGACGCGTTAAGATTTGAAAATAATAATGTATCTCCAATTTCATTTTTGCAAAAGTTACTGTAGTTTTGCACTCTTATGGTTCCAATAAATGAAAATTGACTAAAGAAATAAAATAGACTAAAGACTATTTTTAAGAGTTTTGAAGTTCATATTTCACATTAGCAGGGGTTATTGGTGATATATTCTAACATTAAAGCCATTAACTGATGACAGATCAAGAACTAAATAAGAAAACAAGATTTCAAAAGCGTCACCATTTCGATAGCAATTCACAGTACTAGTTAAACCCCTTGAGTACATAAGTACGGCACTTGAGAATGATGCTAACGAATTTTTAGCATGACCGGACAGCACGAAACTTGGGTATGATGGCCTGGTCTTTAAAAAACTGACCCCTAAGTGTTAGATCAAAGGTCACACCATCATACCCAAGGGTCGTCTCGTTGTACTCAAGGATATTAACATTGTGGCAAAGGACCTCCGAGGTGTAGCATTCACGGGCCGTCCGTGGTCGAACGAATAGGTTGGAATCCACTTTGTGGCAGTAGGTCCACAGTCAAACCAGCTGTTCATCCACCATCAGACGTTGGTCGATAAAATGGGCTCCTGGCTCAGGGTAGGGTATACATACGCACAGCATTCATGAGAAGGCTTTTAAATCATAGATGATAATGTTTATATGTGCTGTGATTTTACTCCATTTAGGTCATTCCTGGTGGTACAGGCAAAAGACTGTAGATTTGTGACGTGTCGCCAAGTGGGTCTGCTCGTAACAGTGGCGCTGACAGTAGAGGACCACACCGTCACACTGGAGGCTGACGGCTTCCAGCCCATCAAGTTCGACCTACAACTCGTCCTCAAGAACCCAAAGATCGTCCACACCAAGTGAGTGCAGGAAAGACTCTTCAGCCTCTAGCACTGTTATGTACGATGCGTCTGATTTGTGGGCTGAAATTTGATTTTGGATTCCGGTGAAACTGAATTAATACACTTCTTTTTCGTGGAAAACGAGCTATTAGGTTTGGTTAGGTTACGGAAACGTGTCTTTCTCGTGAATAAAATAGTCAGTACCCGTAGGGTCTGGACGTATCTTGCGCGAGGCGTAGACTGTGGAGACGAGGTTGCTGAGTGGCTTACGACTGTGCTCTACAATGGGGAGACGGAGGTTCGACTGCTGTACAAAGGAAACGTAGTGGAGGACAGACCAGCTCGGAGGATGGATTACTACGACTTCCCTCGGTATCGTAATAAAGACAGAGTGCGTGGTAGTTCTTTGCAACCTTAAGATATGCTCTTAATACGAGTAAAACGAGCATGTTTATAGATACTATATTACACATATAACTCAAAATTTTAATGAATTTTTATTCGATTTTCTCTGGTTTTTAAAAATGTGACTTTCTAAGAAAAAATCGTTTAGTAATGTGTTCTTAGTAAGTGATTCCCTCCCAAGACGTACTACGCGGACACATGCGCCTACCTAGTGACTTCAGAGTCGTCGTTGGAGGACCTGAACGCCCGCATGGAAGACCCCGTCGCCATGGATCGCTTCCGGGCCAACATCGTCGTCCGGGGGGCGCCTCCGTTCGACGAGGACGACTGGGCTTTCGTGAAGATCGGCCAAGTGGTCCTCAGGCTGATCAAGCCCTGCCAGAGGTAAAGCCCTTCGCAGTAACTACTTGTGGGGTTGGTTTTGGCCTAAGGCTTTGGCTACTGTATGTCGTTGATGCTGGGACCCAAAGCACCAGGCCTTCGTCAGGTGCTGTGCCAGAGAATGATATCCCGCCAAATAATAGTTCAAGAGTTGCAGCCTTGTCAAATGGTACTATAGAGGCCGTGACCCTGTCAGGTGGGATTACGGCTGGGTTGGAGAGGCTAAGTAGTTCATATTATATATGACCCTGGCACGTTTTAAAAGACAGGTTTTTCCTCAAAAATTTTGTAAATACTTTTCCTTGTCTCTCCTTTTTTCCCTTTCATTAACCTCTTTTATATTTCATTTAAGGCCCGTCACTGATGTGAACTTTTGTCTGTGACTGTAGCCTCCAACGTAAAAATTAAAGAATGTAAGGTACAAACATCACTTGGAATTAACAAACAGTTTGAGAGCACGTGAGATGAACACCAGTTGCTGATGAAGTAATGTATTTACTGACCTATTTCCTTTCACAGGTGTATAACGACGACGGTGGATCCTGTCACAGGTGAAAGGAACCGCAACCAGGAGCCTCTCACCGCCCTCCGTGGGTAAGTGTAGAGGGTAGGTGGAGGGGAAAAGAAAAGGAAAGGGCAGTATAGGATGGGAAAGGAAGGGGAAAGATAAGGGAAAATGTAGGGACACAACATGGGCGGTGGGCAGCGAGTATGATGGAAGAGTATAAAAATGTGGGAAAGGAAGGTTAAAATGGAGACCAATACAAGGAAAAGGAATGAAAGGGGAGAAGAGAGAGGGAGGGAGACGAACTGGAGAAAGGGAAAGGAGGGTTATGATCTTAGGACGGCTGCGAACCTGTGTGACAGAAAATCGACCACAGAACATCACACTTTAACTTACGACCTCTCCGGTCATCACCCTATGGGTGAAAACAGCTGCTCGGTAGATGGAATTTATGACGTTATTTCCATTCATCCGGTACGATATTCACACTATAAAGTTCCTCCACCGCCACAGGTTCCGGATACTGAGCGAGCCGGCCAGTTTGGCTAAGGCCTGGGAGACCAAGCCTGTCTTCGGCGTGAACATGGGCATCGACGTCACAGGACCAGTGAGAGTAGGGGATAAGGTGCTAGTAGCCAGGGCTTCAGTCAACCCACACATGACGATCTTCTAAGTAGTAAATACACCACAGGAAGAGTACTGGTTCAGACCTTCTCTAATGCAGTTAACCATTGTTTTCAGGGCACAAACAATTACTTTACTCTGGATTGTTACGTTAACTTTTGTATTTTAACCAATAATACTTATACGTAAGTTCCTGACTATTAATCTACTTCAGAATAATCATCTACCGTAGTTTAAGAAAAACTTGTAAGAATGTACTGGTATTGCTGAAAGGGGATCAGGGCTTGATAACCTACACCCCATCCTTGGGACGGAGGAGAGCAGTGGATCCCCATCAAAGCTGTCCAGATGGTACGTACACATGGTATCAGTCAGACAAGATCCAGTCGCATAAAAGGAATATAATCACATTGATAAGTAAGGCTAGACAATACATTTTACATATCTATGTTAAGCAGGGCCATAAACATAAGATTAATTTAAGTTCAAAGTGTTTTTTTACTTTGTAAGACTGAGATTAAAGATACACAAAGAGTATGAAAGACAGGTTTCTGTTACAGCATGGAGGAAGGTTGGCTAGTTCTGGCAGCTCCCAACACTAGCCTAACCTACCACCCAAGACGAGCAGTATCATACAGTATTGCTCTAACCCTGAAATTGTCTTGCTATCACCTGTTTTACGATCTACAAGACTGAATGTATCACTAAAAGCTAATGTCAAAATCTGTATACATATACCCAATAAAGAATTATTGAAGGAATTATTTTTTTTATGATTAATCTGAATATTTGTGTGTTCGCCCTTTTTCTTTTCTGAGGTTTAAACTGACTTTTAAACAAAGATCAAAGCACAAACAAGAATGCTCATACGGATGCGTGACAATCCACTAATCTCACGGGCCCGGGTGCAAGTCTCGGACAGAGCAGACAGCCCTGGGCTCACAGTCAACCCAGCTGTTCATCCTCTACTTAGGGACTGGCTATGGTGTGTATACGTACGTTTATACACAAGGTTAAGAAAATATATCTACATGCTACATCCACCAACCGAAAAAATTTAACATCTTCGGGTGTTAAGGTTATATAATCTTTAGATCACACACTCTCGCTGTGTACATAATGCCTCAGGCATTAACGGTCTATGATATCCGACAATCTATTTACATATGCTTCTGTAATGAATACATTTGCAGTTGAAGGAAAAACTCAAATACGCTAAACTTTTTTAAAATCTTATTTCAATGTACATTTATATGAACTTTATTAGAATAATTAAAGTTCCTGTATCAAATCAATTACTAACTATTTACTAAAATAGTTTTTATGGATGTGATTTTCTCAAAAATACAGACGTATCTGTGTATGAGCAACGAAAGACGTAAATTGCTTGCAGAGTCATAGATAAGATATGACATATCATTATAGATTACGGTTCTTAACCTGTGGGCCATGAACCACTTATGGTCCACAGAATGATAAATAAATAAATAAATATTTACCATGAATACCACTTCTAGGAAAGGGTTTGGTCGGTGTTATTTATTCTTGATAGTGATTTCAGACCCAATATAATATTGGATGTATGCCGAAGGTGGTTCACAGACAAAGCTGATGTCTCTAAGTGATCCACATACATAAAAAGGTTAAGTACCTCTGTATTAGAGGGTTGAAGTGCGATGTCGTTAGGGACGATTATGCTTGTTCGTTTTGTCAGACGGAAGTCATTGGAAAAAGAGGAATTGTAAATATTTAGGCCGAAAGGCACCTCTGTCTTCCTTTTTAAGTTTCAAATATTTCTAAAAAAAAATCTAAAATTCTGTGAGTTCAAGTAAAACTACGCTACATGTAATGGAAACACCTCCGCCCATAAGTTCTACAACTACCTTGGCAGAACAACTCGAAAGTAATGACGACAAAATAATCCCGAAAGCATGAAATCATTGGACATAGAAGGAAAAAGAAAAGACAAAGATAATCATGGACTCCCTTGCAAAGACGAAGAGTGAACGAAACTCCAAACCTAACCTAACCTAACCTTATCTAATTATAAAGTGTTTAAAGAAACATGACACTATGACATATTCGTATTAGTATTTATTTACACATCCAGTATGTTTCCATCATATACCTTTGATGTCCATCTATCTATCTGTTGATTAGCATCAATACTTCCGTGCTTACATGCATTCATTCATTAATCCCTACTTTGATCTATCCATCCATCCAACCCTGCAATAGTTCTATTTTGTGTTTTTTCCTCACAGTGCTCCTGTCTACTAATATCATGAAACTATAAAATCATTGTAAATGAACAAACTACTGTCTTTAATATTTAACGTAAACAACTGCTTCAACAATGAAGATAATGGACAAGAGCTACAAGAGCTAAAATTATGATGCTAGTTCTTCATAAAAAAAATAAAGCATACTGATATCATATGAAGTAACCCTAATATAGAGTTTTACCTATTCATTTGACTATTCAACGAAATATTTTTTCCCCAATAATAAAAGTAAAAAAGTAAAAAAAAAAATGCACATTTTACCTGTGAGCTAAGTTCCTAATTATTGTATTTTCTGATTCTATTAAATTCCTTAATTATATCACACGAATTAACAGCAAAAAATGGCCTTTTGCAATGTATACAATTGCTGAAATATTCGTACATGTGGCTGGGTTATCAATGTTAACCATACTGATGTGTCATTGGCCATATATCAGGTAGAAAGCCTTATCAGCTCACCTTGTGCAGTCAGCAATGTAAGTGTGGTTGAACTTGGGAAATTTTCTTCTGTACGGAGGTGGTTTCAAATTTATCATCATCACGTGAGACGGCGGCCACATTCGGATGCAATGTTGTTTATTTTGAAATACATCTGCTATAGAATTTTAATCATTATTACTATTTTTATGATACAGTTCATTTATAATTTACAGAGATATATCCAAAAACTTTCGTTTTATCTGGCATGATAAATATAATCTTTTTTTTATATTCTATTCTAGATACTTCAGCTTTTATATTGCAGATGTTGTACTAGAAGTTTGGAAATCGTAAATAAGGTACAGGAGAATTTTTATGTTGTATGTGAAGCTTATTTATGTGTGAGGGCTGAGCCACTTGATATCTTGCTGATAAGGGTGTTTGCAAGTCCGGTGACTGAAGGCAGAGGCCACTGTGAGTAGGGTTTAATGTATGATAAGAGCAGGGAGACCCGCCCACACCATGCTGGACTCAACAGGCAGATGGGTGGGCAGGGTCTCCGGTCTGGCAGAGTTTTCCAAGAATGTAGTGCTTATTCTCCATAGTACGTACGTTATTTAAGAGTGTTTATATGTGATTCCCCATTGATATGACTGTGAATGTTAGCTTAGTGTAACTGTGTTGTAAGGAAAAGAAAGTGCTGGTATTAAGGTCGAAGATATATTAAGGCCGAAGATATAATTGTCACAATTTACATTCCAGGTAGCCTCACTGTGGATTTATATTATAGATTAATTCTAAATGATATAAAAGTAGTAAACAGGCTTTAGCTTGGCCAGAAGTAATGGGAAAAATCTGTTTTTGGAAAGTGATGTTTCATCAATTTTTTTTTTTTGGTATTTGGCAACCAGATTTGTTGTGCTCGCAGATGATAAAGTATGGGATATACTGGACTCCTAATACTTGAACGTTCTTTTGATAGGAAGTGGCAAATGACAAGGCTACTGGGTTTCTAAAGTGTAAAAGGTTATGGAAATGGCTTCTGTGTATGTTAAATCCATGTAGCTATTGACTGCCACATGGCAGCCAGTTTGGGATAAAGTTTCATTATAATTCCTGCCATTCTATTTTGCTGTGGAATTGGATGAAACTGGCATCATTATACTTCTTACACTTATTAGTGGATATTTAGACAAATGCTAGATTATTCAGGGATTTTCGTTATGATTTACATTACATTAACGGGTAAATAATAAACTGTAAGAGCGAAGCAGATCAAGGATATGGCGGAGTCAGTTAAAGTCACAGTAGGTGATACCTTGTGAGAAATAACAAGTTGAGTGAATACATAACTTAATTTCCCCTAATAGCATAGGTTTATCTTAGTCGTTAAGGTTAAGTTTAGCTCCACATCACTGTTAGCCTTGTATATTAAGTCATTATGTCTTACAGTGCTTGTTTAGTGTTTTGAGAATGCAGAAGCAGTTATGGAGTACAATTTGGTGCATTTTATTTCATTGAACAATGTTAGGCAAGACAATATTAGTGAGGGATGTTTGTATTAGTGAAACTGTGGGGTCATTTGATGTAAAAATAGGTATAACATCCATACCATATCAGGAGAATCTATGAAAACCTCATCAATTAGTCAAAAGATGTACTAGAAATATACCTACTTTAAATTGGTCTGCTGCTGGGATCACATGGCTACTCGGTCTGTTGTTTGTTAGCATTTGACCATTTGTTGTTTAATGGTCAAAGAAATAATAGTATTTTTGTGATATTATAGGTTTTTTTGAAAGTCTTTCATAGAATTTTATTTTAGGAACTGAAGGAATGGTGAAATAGATTCTTTGATATGCAGAGGGGCCCTTGACATGAAGGCAATGCTGTCCAAGAAAACTCCTCTCTAGCTGGAGCACTTAACTCACCCGAGGCTCAATGTTACTTGGAAAAAGTTTTTGTGCAAGTCTTTGTGATTGATATAGAAAACCCTGACTGTCTTAAAGAAAAATACCAATAGTTAAAATATCCGTCAGTGAGAGGAAAATTACATTATAACATTTCTTGCAGTTAGTAGGTGCATTTATTAGGGCCGCTTGTGATACCTTGGTAATGTTTTACTTGTTTTACAGCTCAGCACAGATTTTTATACTAAGACTGTTTTTCAGAATGAAATATGAAGTAGACAATCAAAAATCTCAATAGCAAATTACAAAGAGATACAATTTAAAGATGGAAATAATTCAGAAGCTTCAAGATCCACAGTTAGTGGCTGACTTCCAGCATTTCTTTGGAGTGCATCGCAAAGATGTTAAAAGCTCAAAAAAACATTATATTGGTAAGGACGAATTATTCATCTCAGCACCAGCCTTACAGAACAGAGCCTGGGAAAACAGACATATGGACAAGTACTTGGATGACCAATCAGTTAATCAAGGTTTACACTGTAGAAGCAAGTGTGAGACGTTAGCAGCTCCTGATCCTTCACAAAAGACTCAACCATGTCAGGATGCTGGTACTAGCAACACAAGTGTGGCCAGTGATGCTGGCAATGGCTGTGGTAAGAAATTAGATGTGATTTTATAATTTTGATAATTTCCTCTGTTAAGCAAAACTTAGAAATGACCTGCTTAGGATAACAGCACCTTTTTGTGGAGAAAACAATGTATACCAGTAGTTTTCCTTTACTAATGGACTGCCTTGCAGTCTTCTGTCACTTTGTCTTTAGGGTTTTCTTTCATAACTTGCAAGACCTCATTCCTGCTGTACTTTTATTAACATAACTATTGATTTGATTATTACTGGTGTTTGTTAATTCATTTTTGTATGTGAATATGTTTTTATATGTACAGTAACTGTGATGGACGATGTCAGAAGTGTAGTGTAGATGTAGGATTGACCTTGATATCTCCTTGCCATGATGTAGTTTTAGGGTCAGAAAGTCAGAATTCAAGGTAACTTCGTCATTTAAAACTGGTTATTATTAGAATAGATTATATAAGCTCCTATTGTGTAATGTTTCAATGCATATTTAAGAAGAAAAAGCTTTTTGTGGATGAGATCTTTGCCTGAGTGCAGTCTGGTTTATGTTTTGAATGAGGTCTTTGTCTAGGTTAAGGCTGTCTAACTAGCTACTTATGATTAGTTAAGTTGCACTCAGTTACTGAGTGTCTTTATTATTGGGGAAAAAAAGGGATAGTAATGATTTACAGTAAAAGGAGAGCAATAAAAAGGGATATATGAATTTTATTGCACAAGATTGATAGTACTGGTGGGTCCAGTCAGTAATTGAAATACATTATGTAAACAAAACTTTACTTTGCTGTAGCACAGAAGTTAGTATTAATTGTTTAAATGAGAATTGTGCTTGCTGAGACATTGGCACCAAGCTTAAAAGAAGTTGGACAGCCTAGTCATAGATGTGTATCTGTAATTGGACGTGCACTATTTTTATGTTTACAGTAAGCGGCATAAGCTGGCTCGTCTCCAGGTACTGTGCTTACTGCAGGTATTATCTCTCTGACATACTTATCTCTCTTGCATATGTAAGTCTTCATGCTAAACTTTATTTTTTTCGCAAGCAGTGTCTCCAGTCACTTTACTCAGATATGTCATTTATCATTTTTTTAGATCTTTTCATTATTGTTATTTCCTAAGTGCATGTTGCCAAAGAACACACTTTTCCTTTATCTACAACAGCTTTTACATCCAGACTCATCATTCCTTTCTCTCAGCCCCAATTTTCCTTAGAAAGTTCTATATTTTATGCACAAAGATTTTTTGCAAATCTTCTAGTCCCATATTGTATTATTTAGGAATTACAGACATACATTGTCATCTTCATTATCTCCTTCAGTCCACCAGTAGTGTATGAACCATACAGATAGATTGTCACAATACTTCGACTCCAGTCACCATTTCATTGTCTCTTGGATAAACGTGTCTTACTAAAGAGTGGTTTTGCATGTTGTTGGGTGTGCTACCACCTGTGGCTGGGGTCATTTGATAGCTGGCAAATGTTTGATTGGACTAATGGATTTAAGTAAACTCTGCTTGCGATTGGATAATGCTAGGAGTCTGTTCCTTAGGGCTTGACAGCTGTCAGGAATCTGATATTTTGCTTTATTGAGTCTGTGCTTCCTGTAATCAGGATATGCCATACAATTGTTTTCATGGTTAAGCATGCATTAGTGACAAAGAACTTCCATATATTTCAAGTGATATTTGTATTCCTCTTGATCACGATTCCACTATGTACCTTGCATCCAATGAGTAACAACTTATGATCCTTTCAGTGATTGAATTAATTTTCTCTTGTTTTCTTTTATATAGTGTTTATCTTATAAATTATGGCTTCCTGCCCTCTTTTTCCTGCTCTTGCTCATGTTGCATGAAAGTACGTGTATACCATCTCAACCAGAACCTCCAGCATCTGTGTTACATGTTCTACTCTGAGACCTGCACATCTTTTTTACTGTTTCCCATTCATAGTGCCCTAAAATATGGTTTTCTTCCTACTCACACTTAAAGTTTCTTAGGTGTTACTGGACTTTTGTTTGATGCTACTTCACAAGTGAAAAGTCATCTTTGAGATGGTTGTATCATTTGATAAAAAGAAGTACAGTCTCTTCAAGGAATTTTTCACTTCATAGGAGTCCATCATTTCCCAGCTACTGATTGTAGTGCAGCCTTGATGCTGCAAGAGCACCCCCATAAAAAGACTTATGGTTGTATAATTTCATATCTTAATCTCTCCTCATTGCTGATATTTTTTGTTCAGGCGAGCAAGTATGAATATGTACGTGTATATGTATGTATATGTATATGTTGATATGTATATATATGTATATGTGTATGTATGTATATATGTGTGCAAATGAGTGGATGGATCTTTTTTCATCTGTTTCCTGGCACTATCTTGCTGATGTGGAAATGATGAATATGTATGAAAGAAAAAATGTATATATTTATAAATATTGTCTGTGATTATGTATCATCATTAACTCCACACTCATTTGCTTAGGGTCACCGAAATGCAAGTAGGTATATACCTTTTCTAGGAATTGATTTTGCTGTTTTTTTGTTCCAGCTACAATCCTACAGGCTTGCTAGGAGCAAGGTATCCATTTCCCTTGGGTAGAGTGCGTACCTCATGACTGTGGAAAGCATGTTGTCATTTCACATCTCTTAACCATCTTTTACTCACTTTCTTCAGGTTACAACACTCATGAAGAAATTTATTTGTCATTTGTTAACTGATTACCTTATCCTACAGTCAGTGTTCAGGTCTGTTTTGATTGATTTTCTTCACCAGAAAACCCTGTAAACTCATGTTTTACTCAAATAAGCAGCATTAATCCTTTCTGTCATTTTTTATGAATGTAGGTTCACAGATTTTTCTATAATTTTCTTAGTTTTATAGGATGCTGCAGCATTACAGGTATCCTTTATATTACCCTTTTTAAACCCTATGACTGGAGATGGGAAAAATCCCTCTTCCCTCGGTGCATATGGGGGAGACAAAAGAGTGAAAAACATACTATGGCAATGAATGGAGTACATGACCTTGGTTAAAGAAATGCTTTACAGTGCTGTCACAATAAGGCATCATAGGTAGCATAATGTCATCCCATTAATGCTGTTAAATGTATGGGCGTGCTGTTGCATTTTTGTTGTTTCAGTTACAGCACATCCCAGTGTGCAGCATTTTGACTTGAGATATCTTGCTCTGGCAACATTTGAGAATTAAAGTACATTATGACTTGTGGCACACATATGCCACATATGCTTATTT
>JAUUDW010009802.1:0-10222 GCA_032361385.1 Panulirus guttatus | reverse complement strand
GTTCTGTCTGGCCGGTGGGGTGGTGATATTGACGGGGGTTCTGTCAGGCCGGTGTGATAGTGACATTGACGGGGGTTCTGTCTGGCCCATGTGGTGGTGACATTGACGGGGGTTCTGTCTGGCCGGTGTGATAGTGACATTGACGGGGGTTCCGTCTGGCCGGTGTGATAGTGACATTGACGGGGTTTCTGTCTGGCTGGTGTGATAGTGACATTGACGGGGGTTCTGTCTGGCCGATGGGATGGTGACATTGACGAGGGTTCTGTCTGGCCGGTGTGATAGTGACATTGATGGGGGTTCTGTCTGGCCGGTGTGACAGTGACATTGACTGGGGTTCTGTCTGGCCGATGTGAAGTTCATGTTGTGGTTAGTCAAGGTTTTGTGGTGTTTTGCTTTCTTATTGTCTGTGGGTGTGTGTCTGTGTCGCTTACACGTGTGTAGATATTTACGAAGTACGGTTTAACATGCATACGAGAGAGAGAGAGAACACCCTTTCTTACGAGTACTTGTGACGAAATTTTGCTGAAAGGCAGGGCTAGGGGCTAGCGCGTAGCGCTCTCCATACGTAGCAGATATCATCATCTCACCACAATATATTTAGAGGGCCATTGAGAGCATGTCTATGCACTGAGCCCCAGGCCCGAACTCATAGAACTCAGTTTTCGTAAAGAAATGCAAGACGCCTCCAGCACGAGCATTAAATATCCTCTAGAGAAAAGTCTACATTCTGGTATCATTCCCGAGTCTGAAACTGACCCACATCGCCCCACTTCACAAAGTAGTCCTGAGAGGCAATTTAAAGGATTTTTTGGTAGTGAGCAATCTACATAACCCAGGACAACATGGTTTCAGGGCGGGAAGATCTTGCCCTTCTCAGTTGATCAACCACTATGTTAGGGTTGTTGAAGTCGTAGAAAACAAAGACAAATCTGACATGATTTACGCAGACATTGGAAAAGCATTTGCCAATGGTGTCATAGCACACAAACTGCGAAAGATGGGAATAACCCGAAAAACTGGCAATTGGATATGCAACTTTTTAACAGATCACAATGCCTACTTGTAAACCATGCCATCGCGAGTACCTACTAGGTAAAAGGCTCACTCTCCCAAGGAACTGCATTTGCATCCCCTTCTGTTTATTCTTAAATCCGACATTGACGCAAAAACTAGCCACAGTTTTTGATATCATCCTTTGTAGATGATATAAGATTAAGTAAGGAAGTCACATCAGTAGAAGATGCCGTAAGGCTACAAAGAGACAAAGTCTCACTGGGCAGTCGAGAATAACATGCTTTTCGATGAAGATTAGTTTCAACTCCTCCCGCATGGTGAAAACAGAGAAGACAAACGCAGCACAGAATATCAGACAGACACAGGCGCTCTCATAAACCAGTTGAATAATGTGAAAGACCTCGAAATAATAGTGTCCAACGACTTAACTCTCATCGAACACAACAAAACAGTGGTTGCCTCATTCATGAGGATAGCAGGCTGGATCCTGCGGACCCTCATGAGAAGAGAAGAACACTAATATTGATATTATTCAAAGCATTAACTCTTTCACTAATTGAGTATTGTTGCGTTCTGACATTACCATACAAGGTGAGCGACATTGCGGAATTAGAAAAATGTTCAGAGATCTTTCACAGCCCATGTTATGCGTTAATGGACTTAATTTACAGGGAACGGCCGAAATCTCAGAAGCTATGCTACCTGAATCCAGACGGGAGAGGTATATCATCTGTAACTGGAAAATTCTAGACGGTATGGTTCCCAACTTGTGAATATAACATCCTACTAGCATAACAGGCTTGGAAAACTTTGTAAAATACTGCCTCTAATATCCAAAGGTGCGATATGCACAAAAAGAGAGAACACCTTAAACATCTGGAACCCAAGACTCATGAACACCTTGCCAGTTGCCATCAGAAACAGATTGGGATGGCATTCTAAGAGTGCACTGGACAAGTACTTACAGACTGTGCTGGACCAGCCGGCTGTGGGGGCTACGTAGGCCTGAGGGCTGCGGATTCCAATAGTTTGGTCGACCAGCGACCAGATCCAACAGCCTGGGCTGTTGAGTTGAAGACCCCCGAAGATTGCACCAGGTATGCAGGAAAATACACAGTTGCGAAGAACGAGTTATGTGAGTCGTGTCAGGTGTTACATGAGAGATGGAGAAAGTGTGTGTGTGTGAACTGAAAGCCAGCGGTGAGGAGGAAAAGAAAGACAGCAACCCGGACCAGATAAGTGACACTTGACAGACACTGAAGTGCTGGCTCGCTGTGGCCGTCAGTAACCCTCCCGATACCCAGGCGAGTAGTACCGGTTAATATACCTCGTTAATCGGTGGCTGCCTACTAGAGAGAGAGAGAGAGAGAGAGAGTAGCGACCTACGAGTACCTACTACAAGAATTTGCCATGATGGCAGGGATATCACGTAGCGCTCACCTTGTGCTTCGCTTGTTGACTAACACTCAGCTGCCTCGTACCTCCCATCATTGTCGATCCGACATCAGCCATTCATCAAGCTTAACGTTTCCGTAGATCAGCGCACGTGTGTGTTGCCGTATTTTCCTTCAAGGCTTGAGCTTTCGTTGTCTTGGCGGCGTGTGTGTCCGGTATTGACGGTGCGGAGACTGGTGGATGAAGGGAAGGTCTCGTGACGGCAGGAGGGACTGTTAGTGGGAGAGGAGGGAGAAGGGACTGGTGGCGAGAAAGAAGGGACTGTTCGTGTGAGAGGAGGGATTACATGGAACGGACATGCATCAGGAGACCTGATGGTCTGTAACGAGGTTATCTGTTGTAGTAACCTGAGAATTAGTGGTAGAAACAGCGTAACAAATCAGAATGCACCTCCTCATCGGCCTTTCCTTCCGGCTTAACTCCAGGCAGGAAAAAGAAACATGTAAGAAGAGAGAGCTCTGCAGTACACAGAGAACTTATTTCCAAGTCAAGGACATTATGTAGGAGAGTGTGGACTGAAATAAATTACCCAACCAGTTTAACAGTATATTCTCTGTGGCTGGATCCTGGAAGAGAAAGACTTGATTTGTGGTGAACATGATCAGTGAGGATCTCATCTTAATCTTCTTGTAATGGTTTACCAAGCATTTTGTGTTCATGGTTTGTTTGTGGCACTAGAATGCCGGATTTGTCATTTGTCTACGTTGAAATCCATGTACCGTGTCTCGGTTCATTCTATCAGTTCATCTAAATCCCTGTGAATCTTTAGGCAGTCTTCCTTAGAGGTCGTTTATGTAGTTGATCAAAACAGATCCCAAGACAGAGGCTTGTGGAACTCCATTCTCTTAAGCCCGTCGGATGCTTTTCCTCATTTGATACCACTCCCTTGTTTCCTGAATGAGAGCCAGTCCGCTACCCATGCTACAGATTCGATTGTGTTAGGCCGTAACTTATAATTTTTTTAGCATTCCTTTATGTGATACTTAATCGAAGGCTTTACAAAAGTCCAAGGATGTAAAGTCAGAGTGTAACGTGGAGTTTGTGATGCTATATATGACTAAAGAATTCAGTCAGAGTAGTGAAACGCGATCTTTTATTCCGGAAACAATGTTGATGGTCGATTATTAATTTATTTCCTTTTGGTACTCTAAAGATTTTGCCAGATTATTACTTCTAATGTTTTACCAGAACCGAAGTAAGCCTTTTGGGACGTTAATTCGAAATGCATTTCTCTACTTTTTTTAAACTTGGTGTTACTTTAACTTGTTTCCCGTTTCTAGGCACCTTCGCTTCCTTCAACGATATTTTGAATATTTTGTTTGGTCATCGGAAAAACTGATTGCTATCTAGCTTTAAATATTTTTGTGATGGGAAAAACTAATTGTCAGCTGGTTTCTTTCAGTACTCTGGGGGGAGATGCCGTCTGGGCCAGTTGATTTATTGGGATGAAGTTTGTTTAGATAAGTACTTCGTGGCGCTCATTAATTAATAATGCTCATATTTTCATTTTCGGTCACCAGAAATGTATCTTGTGCCGGTGATATATTAGAGGATTTTCCGTGGTGCACAGTGAGTGTTAATACTTCTTGGGAAGGGAAGCCATTGTTTTAGTATTTGTACCATTATCGTTCGAGAATAGCTACTGCTGTTGGCCTTTTATCTGCAGTTTCTCCCGACTTGTAAGGTAATGTGAGTAAAATGCATTATTCTTATCTGGAAAGTGTTAGCGCTTTGGAAGAGCGTCATAATTGGGGTTTCTTGTTATCTTGCATGTCCGCAAGATCAAGCTGCTTCGAAAGAGATGGCAGGCTGGATATTACGAACGTTTATGACTCTTTTCAAGGCACTAATTAAACTCCCTAATAGAACACTGCTGTCTTGTAACGCCAACTTTCACAGCGACAGCGGGCGGAATTACAGCATTGGAAAGTATGGCAAGATATTACGCAGGCCGGATTAACACTGTGTGATCTGAGCTTTTGGAAACGAGGGAAAACAAGAACGAGGCTGTACTTCTCGTTGGGCAGATGGGAGAAGTATATCTTAGTTTGCACTTGGAAAGTCCTGTAAAGCCTGAGTTCCCACAGCAAGGTTAGTAAGATCGTTCATACATTGCCTGTTCAGTGGAAAGATTTAAAAGGGTCGATACAGGTACCTACATAGTGTTTCAGAGCTGTCAGGATGTGGTGATTACATGAGACTACGAGCTGTGGCCTCCAACAGCCTGATTATTACACAGAAACAGAGCTGGAGGTGTTGATACCCTCAGACGGTGGGACTTATTTATTTTTGCTGCAAGAGCGGCCAATTTAATGCGCACTCCTACTCATCCTGTGGGCGGTGGCGCAAAAGAGGATACAGAGTACACAAAAGTTCCAGGGGCTGTGCCACATTGCTTGACATATATTATAGGTTACACAGTGAGAAAAGTGTTAATATGGATTGGGCAGCACTGAGTAAATTATTCAGCAGTTCACATGGTAAGTTAAGTGTACAACATTGGAACAACAGTGAATTGATTACGTATCAAGATGTATAAAAAGTGAACCGCGAGTGATGTTCGTGGAGGTGGGTTTGGACAGAGCAGGGATAGCTAGAGAGCTAATGGTGGTGGTTGGAGGAGAAGGGATTGTTAGAGTGGTGATAGTCGGGGTAGGGATAGTGGCATTGCTGGTGGTGGTGCTACTGGGAGAGTAGGGATGATATGAGTGTTTGCGTTGGTTGTAGTGATGGAAGTAGGGATGATGGGAATGTTTATGGAGGTGATGGTGGGAGTAGGGATGAGATTGATGGTGGGGAAGGAATAGGAATTGTGGGTATTGGTGGTAGTGAGAGAACGGATAGGAGTGATGGTGATGGTGGGAGAAATAGGGATAGTGGGGCTTGTGGAGGTGTTGGTAGAAGTAGGGATAAGAGTGATGATGGGGGACGGGTTAGGGATTGAGGTTAGTGGAGGTGGTGGGAGCAAGTCTGGTGCAGACGGTACAGATGGCCGGGCACAGGGCCGGGTACTTCCTGTTATCCACACTTCCGCTCACGCCATTGTCCAGGCCATGTCGTCAGGCACTTATTTGAATGCTCCCTGCCACTGACTGCTTTGGATGAACACACTGAACCCAGCCTCACCTTGTTGCTGAGTGCTTAGAATGAACACACTAGACCCTGCCTCATCCTGCCACTGACTGGGAAAAAGGTCATCGGAAAGCATTTAGATATAGTGAAAAGACATTAGCAAAATACTCAAGGGAAGGGTCGTAAGCCATGTAAAGCTCATGGTCTTGGTGAAATACCTTTATATGTACTGAAGATGTGTGCTGACAAACCACTTGAAATGTTGTGTCGCTGGAGAAAGGTAAAGTTCCATGGGAATGGAGGATGGCAAACTTTGTCTGTTTTTCAAGAAAGGAGACAGGGAGAATTCAATGAGCTACAGACCAGTTTCCCTGATTAGCGTGGTCTATAAAGTAATTGTAAAGGCAACCAGAGAGCGTATGTATGCAAAAGAGAAACTGTCTGAATGAGAGGCAGCTTGGTTGCATGGAATCCAGGTCGTGCAGCGAACCTCTTAAATTCTGACAGTGAGCTCCGTTTTGGTCAAAAGAGGAGGCTGTGTTGACTGTCTGTATCTAGACGGCCAGAAAACTTTTGATAGTGTGCCACATAAGAGGCTGGTAAAGAAGCTGGATTTCCAAGTAGGAATAAGGGGTTGGAGACTACTTCGGTAAATGGATTGTTATTTAATGGAAGGGAACAAAGGACGCATGTCAGGGAAGCCTTCTCGAAATAGATTGAGGTTAATAGTGGCATGATGTAAGGTTGTCTTTTGGGACCATTGATCTCGTTAAGGTATTTAGGTATATGAATGACTGCTACCAGAGTATGTTTTATGGTGATATGGAAGTCATGAGTTGGGTGAAAAGACAGGAGGATTGCATCAGCTTACAAGGGGACTTAAATATTTCTTAAACTTGTATTGATACACAGTTGATGAACTTTAACCCAAGTAAATGTCAAGTAATGAAGATGAGACACAGCGAAAGAAGGCATCGATATAAATGTTATTTAGCAAGAAAGTAGAAACCTGAAATTTGCATTGATATCCTTGGAAACCCAGTCCCAAACATAATCTTTCTGAGGGACTTAAGCCTACCTTACAAAAGATGGAAATCGATATTTATAAAACAACAATGTAGTCGGAAACGTCACCGGAAACAGCTCGGAGGAGCAACGGCAAAAAAGAACTGTTTAGATGTAACAAGTTCTCCTTCTGTCAACAAATAAGAGAACCCGTCAGAGGAAATGACACATTAGAATGACCTAGATATTGTCTACCTAATCTGGGATATCACCGCCTCAAACACGCTTTACTGGGGATCACAACCCACTTGAAGAAAAAACAAATATGATTGTAAAGCACCTGGACAAAACACACACAACCGTGAAAGTGGAATCAGTAATATCAGTTTTAATAGGAAACTGATATAATGCAAAGATTTAACTCAGTGAGATGTCTGCTACGCTGTGGGAAACCTTTCTGAGTGAAAAAAAAAAGTATGTTAAATACTGAAGCACTTTAAATAAGCAGACATTAACCTGAGAAGACGCAAAAGGTCTTGGGCGAGACAGACAGTCCCTCTGTAGGAGACGGAAAACAAACTGTAGCCCTTCTTAAAAAAACACAGCCTTACCAACAATGAGAAGATAACCTGTGGGTTGAATTGCCGAACATTTACCATTATATCAGAAGATCATTCAAGACGTTAGACGGAGAAAGTGCGATTATTGAAATAGGAGAAACCCAAAATACTTTTACTGTATTTCTGTGCATAATGTAGATCAAGGATCACAAACTCTGTTGGTCCATCAAGAACAGGTAAGAACACATTTTCTCTGCAGATAGTTAATGAAAGGCAGAATGAATCGGTGTTCAGGGAACCAGAAGCTGTCAGTGGGAATTCCCCAATATTACACATTGCAGATATCACCTCACCACAGGATTTCGGGAGGGCCTTTGAGAGCATGCCCATGCACTCTGCCCAAGGGGTCTGTTTATATAATATAAAGAAAAGCAAAACGCGTGTGACTCGAGTACGAAATATCATCAGGACAAAAATGTGTGGACTCGGGCACCATCCCCAGCAGATTGAAAGTGACTCACATCGCCTAACTCCACAAAGCAAAGCAGTCACAGAAAAACTACCGACTGATATGCTGCTGTCGCACGTGATCAGTCTTTCTGAGAGAGTCCTTAGATGTAAAGCGACAAACCCAGTGGAGTCAAACATTCACCACGTCCCAGAAGATCTTTGTCTCACGGCTGAAAGATCTTGCCTACTTCAGTTGCATGATCACTGCGATAAGATTATAGAGGCAGTGGAGAAGAAATAAAATGCTGACGCGATATACACAGACTTAGCGAAAACGTTTGGTAAATGTGTCCATTGTGTCTTAACATATAAAAAATAAAAAGGATGAGAATAACAGGGAAAATTATTGAGATTGTTATACAACTACATACCTAACGAATCACGACGCGTGGTTTTAAACTATGCAATCTCTGATGCCTCCACTTTAAAATGCTTGGTCCCCCAAGGAACTATATACTTGCAACCCTTTCGTTGCCTCATTCTTATATCTGACGTTGACACAGACACGAATCAATGTTTTGCATCAGCCTTTGTTAATGATACTAGAATAAGTATGAATTTCTCCTCGCATTTCGGTGGAGGTAAGTTCCAGCTCCTTAGGTTTGTGAAAAGTGAAGAAATCAAGAACATTACAGAACAGTACGGATACACCTACCACGAGTGAACAGTGTGAAAGACCTCAGAGTCGAAATGTCTGACGAACTTGTCTTAAGTGAACAGAACAATGTAACAGTTGTATCTTCCTACAAGAAGGAAGGATGATATTGTGGACCTTCAAGACAAAGAAGGGACCGACAATGATGACGCTCTTCAAGGCACTAATGCTCTCACAAATAAAATACTGCGGTGCACTGACATCCCTCAATAAGGTATGGGAGATTGTGGAGCTGGAAACCAGTGAGAGGTGCTTCGCTGCCTTTATTGATGCGGTTAAAATGCTGTGCTACTGGGAGTGATTGAAATCACTGACCCTACAGTCACAAATAATTCCCTAATGGTACGACGGGCATGGAAGATTGTAAATTACTTCTTCAGTCAAAAGATGCGACATACACAGAGAATTCCGTGAACATTTAGGCTCCAACACCATTCAGTGCATTGCCTGCAGACTTCAGAATCATTAAGGGCTGTACGGTGGAGAAATTTATGAAGGCCTTCAATGAGTATATGTGCACGAGGTGTACCAGACCAGCCGGGCTGTGGTGGCTGTGCGGGCCTGTGGGCCGCGACTTTCGGCAACTTTGTTGACCAGCGTCAACGTCAGCGTCCCAGCTCAGTAACTTGGAACCAGCCCAAGCTGTATGGGCAGAAGACCAATGAGGCCTGTGACAAGCAAACGCCATATGAGCTGCAGGAATGTATGTGTGACATAAGCTTAGGAGTAGACATGTTTTTCACTTTCTCGAAAATTTGTAAATACTTTCCCTGCCTGTTTTTCCCCCTTTCTCAGTTCTCTATATTTCAATTTGGGCCCGTCCTTGATGTGAACATTTTTCCGTGACTGGAGCCTTCAACATAAAAAAAAAGACATCGGGTCTAATCTGTCACCAGAGTACCGCCTTCGGAGATGGGAAAGGATACAAACTCTGTTGGCAGATATTACTGGAATAGCAGTTCAAGTGCATGCATACGAAAATATTCGACAAGCTGTTTACATCCTTTAGCTGGCCAAAATTAGGATGTGCGTCTCAGTTTGATCACCGCGCTAAAAAAAGTGCTAAGAAGTAATAGCGATCCAGAGGAAGGCAACAAAGATGGTACTAGAATTAAGAGAGCAGAGTTACAGGGAAAGGATAGATGCTTTAGATTTGTTCACCATGAAAGAAAGAAGAGTAAGGGGTAACCTGATCACAATTTTTTTTGTTTTTGTTTTTGAACCAGTTTGATGATGTAAGCAGTGAATAGAACAGGAGAGGATACATATCTAGAGCAACCATCGGCCATAACATGAAATTAAACAAGAAACCTGTTAAATAAGATACAAAGAATTGCTTCTGTAGTATGAGAAGTGGAATTCCTACAGATACTTCCAATTGCAGGGTATTGATGAACTCCTGTGGGGTAGATTTTAACGAGACTAATACTGATGATACAGCCTCGCCAATGGTAACTTTTCTCACTGTGTAACCTCTTGCAGGCGGAGTCCGTCGGCACCTGTTACCTATGTAATCTATACACTTTATCTGTTTACATTTTCTTTATCGCCTACTGTGGATTTCAGAAGCAGTGAGGCCTTCTTTTGTGGGAATAACTGTGTAACGAACACTCATATCAGTACGAGACTTTCCCACACTGTATATCACACACTGCCCTAACTTCTTAGTTTATCGTAATCGCCAATAGTAGATAATAAAGGCACTTGTCCCTATACCAAGAGGGTTAGGTCACGATTTTGATACGAAGAAACGAACACAGCTGGTGACGTATACCTGTGACGTATTCAGAAGCTCCACTCACACTGTCCCTCCTCCTTCCTCTCTCCCCCCTCCCTCCTTTTCTCTCTCTCTGTCTCTGTCTCTTTCTTTCTGGCACAGATGCATGCTTTATACCTATGAAATCAAGGCATGCATTAATGGGTAGTGGCTGTGTATACTCATTTTGGTTTG
>JAUUDW010009791.1:0-10222 GCA_032361385.1 Panulirus guttatus | reverse complement strand
TGTGGTAATAAAAAGAGTGTGGTTGAGAGAGCAGAAGAGGGTGTGTTGAAATAGTCTGGGCACATACATATATATGTGAAAAGAATATGAAGTCTCATCCTTCTTCCCAAGTCTTGCATTCCTTGTGAGATGATATAATACATATAATGACAATAGAGTGAAGAATTTTATGAAAGTGAATAAAATAAAATTGAAGTTTAAAAGGGTGAGTTAGAAAAAAATCATGAACTTTAATCCTTTTAAAATTCACATGCTTCTATCTTTAGTCACAAAACATATCCTTGAGGGAAAACAATTACAACTAAACTTGCACCTATATTCTTACAATGGTAACCATGTTTAATACTACCTCGTAACCATGTTTCATACTATGTCATTCACTTGGGAAGAGCAAATTAATATGAAAGAAAAAGACGTTTAGTACAGCAGATGACTCAGTACATCAATAAAGCCACTCTTGAAAATACTTACGCAGGTCAAGATTATCAAATCGTGTCAGAATATCTTCCAAATCATCCAAACCACCACGAGCAAATGGAAGACCACAGTAGCCACCATTCTCCTGTATGAAATCAAGTAACTTGCCCCAGTGCCTGTAAAGAAAATAACATATATTTTCTAAAAGCCAGGGCTGTTTCAATTTATCAGTATTTTCTTATTCCTAAATCCCTAATTTTAACTTCTCTTACTATTAATCTCACATGTCAGTTTCACTTTACTGTCCTATTTTCACCTTGTGCAATCTGCCCCAAATGCTCCAGTAACAGACACGAGTCCACACTGATGCAAGCCCATGTTGAAAAAAAAAGCTCTAATAGTTTTTTGAGGAGGAAAACTTGACTTGTAAAAGAAGTAAGATTGTAAACATTCGGAAAGACATGAGAGGGTACAAGTTACAAAGCTGACAGTGTAGGGTAAGAAACATATCACAGTAGCACATACTGAGCTATCACTGGTCATGATATAATTATAACACGCATTGGCTTGTCCAGTTCTATCCAATCTGGGGCTCCTACAGCTTTAAGGGTGCATTCCACATGGAAACAGGGCTTTGGGATAAAAGTTCCACAACAACACAGTGCTGCTTTCCATCAGCTAATGATAATAGAGCCTTAACGAAGATGGCTTCTCTCTCATGGTGCTACCACTTGCAGTCAGAGTCAGTGAACACTAGTCTTGATAATGGCTGAGGTATAGAAGCAACCAATTCCCATGAGCAAAATCTGAAGTACAGTAAAACTTACATAAAATGCAGAGAGGTTAGACAAAAATATTGGGAAAGCTGCTCTAGTATTGTGGTCAGGCAGAATGGGAAAGCTGATAAAAGACTGCTTTAGACTCGACTCTGCCATGTAATATGTTATACTATACTAGAGATGCATCATATATAGGAGTACTGCTCAGAGACTTGATGAATCGATCTTTAACAAAATCATAACAACTGCTCAAGAAAAAATCATCTGCATCTACACAAGACTTCCATGTTTTACAGGGGTAGACTAGACAGACCATTTGTGTAATGGTGAGTTTCTAAGATGTATCAATGTTGGTGATACCAAGCATTCTTACTTTGTTAATTAGTATAAATACTAAGCTATCAGATGAGATTGGGTCATGAGACTAGGCCTACTAGGCTATCAGATGAGATTGGGTCATGAGACTAGGCTATCAGATGTAGGCTATCAGATGAGATTGGGTCATGATACTAAGCTATCAGATGAGACTGGGACATGAGAAGTCACAAAAGAGAAATTGGAAGAAATATGGTTTTGATGGTAACCCAAATTACTTCAGTATGGTCAATTGTTTGCACACCTCACATCCTTCCATTGCATGTTCAGGCCCCAAATGCTTCCACCTCCTCCTTAGTTTCCCCCATTTCTTTGTTCCCTACACTTTTATTCATCTTCTTACTAAATCCTTTCTATATGTCTAAACAATTTCAGCAGACCCTCTTCAGCTCTCTTATACATACTCCTCTTACTACCACACCCATCCCTTATCCCATCATTCATTATTAAATCAACCCTCCACAAACCAAGTATTATCCACATACATTTCATTTCCAACACTTTTACCCTCTTATATACCTTTTTTGTCAAAGGCCCATGCCTTGCATCCATACAACAATGATGGAACTACTATACCATCAAACATGCCTATCTCTGCCCTTGGAGACAATGATCTTTCTACACATTCAACCATGTACCCAGGACCTTTGCACCCTCACCCACCCCATGAATCACTTCAACTCCCATGGTTCCATTTACTGCCACATCCACTTCCAGGTATATAAAAGGTTCTAATTCCTCCAAGTTCTCTCCATTCAAACTCACAGTCCTAATAACCTGTCTCCACAGCAAAAACAAATAACATTACTCTTGTTCACATTTACTCTCATCCTTAATCTTTCACACACCCTCCTAAACTCACAGACTCCGGCTTCTGCAGTTTCCCACTCGAATCTACCACCAGCACTATATCTCATTCGAATCTACCACCAGCACTATGTCTCCATCAAACAACAACTGATTCACCTCCTAGGACCCTACATCCCCAACAGACTGCATACCTGCTCCCCTTTTCAAGATCCTTGCATTCATCTCCTTCACCTCCCTATCCAAACATTAATTTAATAGCAATAGTGACATGGCACACACTTGCTGCAGACCAAACTTCACCTGAAACCACTCAGCCCTCCTCTCTTCCAACTCGTATTAAAGCCTCACTATCTATCTATATGTCTGACGCCTGTTCCCAACTGAAACTCCCTCAAGGGGGTGGCCACGGCAATAGTCTCCATAACTAGTGAATTTCAGTGCCACTTCTTAACCTTTAGTGCCTCACCCTGTTTAGGCCCTGGCAAAGAGCAACTCTATTGCAGTGTTTGCAGAGGCTCCTACCTAAATGTTCTTCCTGACTACTTCCACCTAAAGCTCCTGCCTAATGCTCCTACCTACAACCTTACTCTTTTGATAAAAACACTTCACTACTTCAAGCAGCTGTTCTCCCACACCATATATTTACAGTACTTTCCGAAAAGCATCTCTATCAAGCCTATCATACACTTTCTCCACATCCACAAATGCCTTATGCAAGTCCTTGTTTCTGTGTGTATTTCTCATACACATTCTTCAATACAGACACCTGATCCACACATCCACAACCATTTCAGAAGCCACTCTGTTCCTCCCCAGTCTGAAACTTTGTGCATGCCATGAGGAAAATAGCACTAAGAGGATAAACTCTTTCATACTCTGTGAAACTAAAAATGTGTCAAGAAAAGGATCCCTATGCACCTCAAGTGAAAAATATAAAGAAACGCATAAGTACAAATGGAAACCCATATGCCACTTACTATATATTACTGGAAGTATTAAAAATACTTCACAGATTGTTATCACTCAAAATAGTACACTCTTCTTGCAAAGATAAAAAGGTTCTGTGCAGTTTCAAAATAAACTTACTCATCCAGACATAGGATCTCCGGACAGCCCACTAAAATCAAGAGAGCCTTGGATCTTGTTACTGCCACATTGAATCTCTGAAAAATAAAGAAATCAACAATCACGCTATTGTATATTCCTGATGCTGTCTCACTAAAGATGGAAAAGGTGACTAGGTATACAAAAAAAAATAGGAAAAAAAAGACGTGAAATAAGTATTTTGAAGGGCTTGAATGTGTTAGAAGATACAGTGATAAACAAGGTCAAGTTTAAGACATAGTGACCTGTGGAGTGAATCATGTCAATATGTAAGGTGAAAAGAGAGAATGTGCTGAATGTCTTGTGTAAGATCAGGCAATATCAGTGGATCACATTACAGATGACATCTTAAACAAGGTAGTAAAATTGTTGGTTGATTAATTAGCTTAATAAGCATTTATATAACCTAAGGTAAGGTGCATGAGGACCGGTAAAATACATGTAGAGTGCCCTTCTGTAAAGACATATGGTATAAACGTGAAAGCTCAAATTTCAGACTGTCAAAAATACCTGGTACAGTGAATGGAAGGGAGCTAATTCAGAGGGTGGTGGCATCCACAAAACATGATGAATGACGAGAATTGCAGCTTCAGGAGAGGTGGAAAATGTGCAGCCATGGTGTTTTCATTGAGAATTAGTGCTAGAAATACTTGAAGAGACTGTCTTTATTCTCAAAAGAAGGAAAAGAGGAAGGGGCCAATGGAGGATTTTTCTTGTAAGACTCGGTCAGTCATCTGTCCTTGATGCTACCTCACCTCACAGGAAATACTAAAATCACATGAAAGAAAGTTCATGTATCAGAAGATGTATGATAAGGTTGACAGAGAAGCACTATAGAATGTGTGACAAATATGTGGGATAAACAGAGAGTTAACAGAAGCAACAAGGAATTTTTACAAGAAGAGTATATCAAAAGTGTGAGCAGGAAGGGATAACAGTCAAAGATGATGGTGGGTCTGCAACATGGATGTGTATGTCAATGTGGTTATTTCATCTACTTATAGATGAAGTGGTGAGAGGGGTAACTTTAATGTTCTAAGTGCAAGAGTCAAGTGTATGGTATGGTGGGGCTGGAGATAAATGAATGGTGAATCGGTTGCTGTTTTTCGATGAAACAGCTCTGGAGGGAAATTCCAGAAGCTGATGGCAGAGTTTGGAATGGAATGTGAAAGGACAAACCTGATAACTCATGGCAACACAGTGAGTGAGAACAGTGCCATCTATCCACCCAAGGCTGATATCTTCTTGGCCTTTACGTATCACGAGAAAACTTATGATAGGGTTGTCAAAAAAGCCTTAAGGAAGGTGCTACAAATGCAAGTGTTAAAAGTTAACAAAAGACACATCTTCATAAGGAGAGTAAGGCATGTTGGTAAACAGAAAGGGAGAAGGATGGTCTGAGTCAAAGATGAGTAATGTCACCATGGTTGTTTAATCACCATGGTTGTTTAATCTGTTTACAGATGAGGTGGTGAGAGAGGTAATGAATGGTCCTTTGAGTAGGGAACAAGTCTAAGGTGTGGCAGGAGCATGGATGCATGAAAGGTGATTCAGATGCTGTTTCCATATGGTACAGCTCTAGCGCCAGACTCTAAAAGCTGGTGACAAAGTTTGGGATAAAGTGTGAGTGGACAAACCTAAGAGTATATGGTAACACAGTGAGCAAACACTGTGTCATCTGTCCATCCATATGCCATGTCCATCTGTCTACCATCCTATCATCTAACACATTCAATGATCCTTAAAAATACTTACTTCATGTCTTCACCCCTTCTCTTCCAGTTACCACTTCCCATCTGCTTCCTTAACTGATGATCCAATTCATTCTTATTCTCCTCTAACTCTGAACCTCCCTCCAAAACACATTTTCATTCTCCCTGAAACTTGCCAGCACTCTCTCAACCCAAATCTCATTTGCCCTACACTTCCCCTTGAATTCCTGCCATTTCCTATTGTACATCTCCCAATCATCTACAGTTTCTTACTACTATTAAAGCCCATACACCTCTCTTTTGTCTTTCACTAGATGTAAATTTCCTCATCCCACTACTTTCTACCCTTTCTCACTTACCTACATCCCACCTTCCACATACCACACACTTCTCAAGTGAGAAACTGCAGAAACTGGTGTGTAAATGGAGATGTCAAAGGTTAATGTATATAAAAGTAATGTTATAAACTTTAGCAGGGGAGAAAGACAGGTTGGCTGGAGTGTGAGTCTGAAAGAAAAGAACCTACAGAAAGTAAAGACAATTTTAGATTACCGAGAGTGGACACAGCATCAGATGGAACCAAGGACACTTCAGTAAGCCACAGGGTGGGTGATGGGGCTAAGGTCCTGGGTGCACTAAGGAGTGTTTGGAGAGAGATGAGTGTTTGATGTTACTGTAGCCCTGACAGTATTGTATGGATGCAAGGCATGGGCCACAGATAATAACAGCAAAAAAAAAAAAAGTATGGAACAGGGTGGATATCTTGGAAATGAAGTGGTGTGAGGAAGGCTGATCAAGTAAGAAATGTTAGGATAAGCAAAATGTGTGGCAGTCAAAACAGTATATATATGTGTAAGATGAAGAGGATAAGCTGAAATGGTTTGAACATATGGAGAGGTTGATTAATAAGCTATATGTGTCAGAAGTGGAGGGATAAGGGAGAAGAGGGAGACTGAAATTGAGTTGGCAGGAAGGAGTGACAGCTGCTTTGAGTGACAGGCCTGAACATGTAGCAGGATGAGAGGTATGCAAGGGACACCTCCAATTGGAGCAGTGTGGTACACAGGGGGTTACATGCTGATTAGCAGTCAGAGGAACCACAGAAATGTCTTTGGGTCTTGGCTATAGATACGGTGCTTTGATTTTGATACATTAAAAATGAGAGCTAAAGAGTGGCTGTGAGCAAATTAGACATTATGCCACTCTTCATGTTTCTTGCACTACCTTTCTACATGGAAAATGGCAATATACATGAAAAAATATGTACATGACGTAAACCGTACGACAGCCTGGAAGGCATGGCTGTGGATAAGTGGCTGTTTTGGTGCATACAACATGCCAGGCCAGAGAGATGATGTGTGCAAATGAAGCCAGTGTTCCTCTATCCCTGACAATCCACTAAGGTGAGAAAAGTTGTTGTGTATAAGAAAAAAAATTATATGACCCCATGACCATTTTATAGGGCTCCTGCAGGTTCAAGGCTGCACACCAAACAAAAGCAAGGATATGGCATACTCTTCTGTTACTGGAGGGTCCTTAGCAACTGTATACTCCTCTTCATCCATTGTCATTGATACAGCCTTGCCATAGGGAACTTCTCGCCCAAGAGTGCAAAATCAAATTAACACATAAAACGTGTACCATCCAATTAAAAAATACAGATAAAGCCATACTGTAAAGAACTGGTCCTGTCTTCTGTCTGCTGACATGCCAAGAAAGTTGCCAAACACACAACTAACCCCAACACACAGCGGCCAATAATTCACCCATTTCCTTAGCAGTTTAGAAACTGCTATCTGCTGGGGTGTTATGGCTATTACATATTTGGGAAAAAATTATACCGTATTCAATCTACAGAAAGCCAGTCCTTTCTATCTTCAGCGTGTTGACAAGCCAAGGAAGCGGCACAATGACTAACACCATACAGAATTGCCAATAATTATCTATTTCCTTGGCAGGATTGAAATTACTGTCAGGGTGATAGTCTTCAAGAAAATATGTTAGCGTTGGGTGGGATGGTTATGCTGACAATATGGGATGTATGAAAAAGAAAAAATGCAGAAGTGATTTGTTATACTACTGAACACTGCCATGCCACCTTTCTCCAATGAAACACAACAGGAGGTCCACCTTTCTCCAATGACACACAACAGGGGGTTTCTCGTTGTTAAAATGTCCACTCAGTGAAAGTCCAAGTCCAAAGGTCAAAGGCCAGTGGTCAGCGGCACCCTAATCCTCTACATAACAGGGCAGACAACGGTTTGGAGGGCCTGAATCAGGTGATATTCATGAAAAGTATCAACATTTTTTGGGTAATGTTATAATGTTATGCTGTGGCAAACTAACTTATTTCAACATGAAAAAAACTAGGATGCTAGAAAGAAAACCAACATGCAAAAGTAAGCAAATTGAACTCCAAACTCTTTTGTCATACCTTTGGATTACGCAAGAATCCAAGCTTGAAGACTTGATCATCAGCCAAACGATCAGCAGAGGCGCGAACAGTGGAAATTATGATGACACGGCGTTCATCTCCCTGGAACTCCTCTGGAGATCCAACCTTCACACTTCCAGTACCATTCACCTTTTTCAATTGTGTCCTGATCTATAAAACACATACACATAAGAAAATCTGTATATGACATTGGTACACAGAACCACTAGTTAATCAAAGACCTTAGCCAGCTTACAATCAACAATTCTATTATCTTTTACTAACTCACACATTGATACCTTCAACATGTCCTGCTTGCTTTACCTTTTTAACTTTTTAATTTACAATTTCAAAAATATTCACTTAATGAAAAACTCACTCTAGCATATTTCATCCACTACTGTCACTCTAATAATGTGTATATGTTTCATATGTTTCAGCAAAACACACTGAAAAGCACAGGAGTAAAGCCTAAGTGTCAAGAAAGTTTCCACTGTGCATGTTTAGTCATATGTTATCCACACCAATGATTATCATTATTGTGTTTTATCTTATTTAATAAATCTTTCTTTTTATACGTGAGATTCACTGACTATTTTCTCAAAACAGCAAAACTATAAATGCTTGTAAAATTACCTGCCACCCTGCCTCACTTTTGTTAGGAAACCTCCTCCTGCTTCATCTTGGTCAACTTTCAATGCTGGAAGACACACTGTCCATAATATCACTTTCCAACTATCCAAAGACAGAGCATCTTCATATTATTCAGGATCATCTCTATGATCCTCTAAATCTAGCTAAAAGCTGCTCAATTTCCTTCCCAGCAAACTCAGGATAGTATGCTCACACTAGCATGGCTGGAGGATGAATGACAGTGGGAAGGAATCATCTTGTGCTATCACCTCAGCCACCACCCAGGCTCACTACACAGCCTCGATATTAAGGTGCAAAACTCAATCTGTAAACATCCATCCACATGCATCACTCAGCTCATGTAAAAATCCATATCGAGACATTGAGGGGTTAAGTAAATGAAAGCTTTCACACTAAAATAGCAATTTTTATTGATTCACTGTGCACCAAAATGATAAGTGAAACTAACATCTCCATTCACACCCCGACACTTAAACACAGAATGCCCCAAATGCATAGAGTCAAGATTCATTCCCATGGCAGTCTCACCTGAAAAACTTCTTGCTCTCGGAAATTCACTAACTAAGCTGGTTCATCTCTGAAGGTCAACCACTCTCCCTATAACCTTTAACCATAATACTATGCATCATCAATAAACTGACACATGTCCAACATGGTTTTATCATCCTTCCTTTCATACTCAACCACCAATTCTCATATTAGTGAAATATTGCCATTAATATGCAAAGAAAAGATCTAATTTGCTCAAAATCATTCTCTAGATGTCATGTGAAATGCACCATAACATCAGCCCCCTATCCATGACAAGGTCTTCCAGACCATTCTGTGGTTTCCCCTGGCTGCTTCAAATGCCCAGGCTCAGTCCACTGACAGCATGTCACCCCCTGTATATCAAATTGCTCTAATTCACTCTAACCCATGTTTGCCTTTCACCCTCCTGCATGTTCAAGCCCTAAACACTCAAGAGTCATTCCATGTCAAATCACCGAGTTTAAGAAAAATTTCCCGGGTCACCCTTTCAGATTCCCGTGAAAAAAATTTGAGCAAAATTAATAATTCTTGAGTATTGCTATGTCCAGTTAAGTACGTTTTTGCAATACGTCATGTGTGTCATTGTGTTATTTGTAATACTGATATCCCAAAGCTCTTCAAAATGATAAACTATGGAATTAAGGCATTACCAAAAATTTACAACGTAACATTAAAACCTATTTGGTGAAATGCTGACTTGTCACAATGAAAGTACTGACTACTGTCACTGTGAATCTGAATACTATTTACAATGATTGTTTATGTCCTGAAAAGAAAAAGTTCTTGCTGTGATTATTTATCCAGTACTGGAGATAATGCTTTGGTATATTTTTGACAATAGAATTGCCTGACTTGAAAAAAATATTGTTAATTTTCACTATTTTGAATTTTTAGTTAAGAAAAATAGTATGTTCCTGTTACTGAAACAAGTTTATTTGGCAGGTCTGAAACTATGAACTATGTAATATTAGTGTTTTGGTTGAATTTGTACAGCAACAAGAGCATAATAACTCAGTCTTTAAAAAGATACAACTCCAGAAGGAAGCTCGGCAACAACACCAAATTTTATTAGATCTTCAGATGTGTAAAAATACATGGTAAACATATCAAAATGATGGTTAACTGCCCACATGGTCAAATAAGGGCATGAAAATGGGCAATTTTGAGCAAATTTGAAAATCGAACACATTTCAAAAGATTATTCTGGCACTCCTAAAACAGTAATACATATGGTTACTGCATACACATGGCCTGTGTTTTATCTATCATACTGTTTGAGTGAGCACTCAAAGGGGATGTTGCTTTGTTACATTTTGAATTTTTGGCCATATTCTTGTAGTAGGAAAGGTAAATAAGAGACACCTAATCTGATTACATTTTTTAATTCTACAGGAAAGATACGCTCT